>JAFFST010053957.1:75231-86582 GCA_022414735.1 Noturus placidus
GCGGTATATGACTGATTGTTGTCCTATGGACAGAGTCTCCCACCTCAGCTGTAGATCTCTGCAGGTCATCCAGAGTGATCATGGGCCTCTTGGCTGCATCTCTGATCAGTCTTCTCCTTGTATGAGCTGAAAGTTTAGAGGGACAACCGGGTCTTGATAGATTTGCAGTGGTCTGATACTCCTTCCATTTCAATATTATCGCTTGCACAGTGCTCCTTGGGATGTTTAAAGCTTGGTAAATCTTTCTGTATCCAAATCCGGCTTTAAACTTCTCCACAACAGTATCTCGGACCTGCCTAGTGTGTTCCTTGTTCTTCATGATGCTCTCTGTGCTTTAAACGGACCTCTGAGACTATCACAGAGCAGGTGCATTTATACGGAGACTTGATTACACACAGGTGGATTCTATTTATCAACATTAGACATTTAAGTCAACATTGGATCATTCAGAGATCCTCACTGAACTTCCGGAGAGAGTTTGCTGCACTGAAAGTAAAGGGGCTGAATAATTTTGCACGTCCAATTTTTCAGTTTTTTATTTGTTGAAAAAGTTTGAAATATCCAATAAATTTTATTCCACTTCATAATTGTGTCCCACCTGTTGTTGATACTTCACAAAAAAATTACAGTTTTATATCATTATGTTTGAGGCCTGAAATGTGGCAAAGGGTCTAACAGTTCAAGGGGGCCGAATACTTTTGCAAGGCACTGTATATATATATAAAGCCTATCCAGAAAAGGCGTGGTCTGTTGCTGTCACACAAGCAAGAGACAAACATAATGGTTAGGATTTTCTGGACCCAAACAGATACATGACAGATCATGTACATACACTAACAGAGTAGTGACTGTGGAATCATGCTATCCCTTTGGATAAGAACAAATTGTGTGAATAAATCACATCACTCCAAACTGCATAAAAAGCTAATCTAACTGCGGTTTTCTCTGATTTATACAGTAATGCAAAATCCAAAGAATTGGGTAGTTTTGAGTAACACACATTTCAGTAATAAAATTTGACACCTACCATCTTTTTTTTAACAGAAAAAATAATCATCAGTCCTTTGGACTATGTCCCACACACTAATCCAATTAATACCAAGAACACACTTGGTATAACCAAAAACAAATTATTTTGAAACCTGCCCAACTTCAGGAAGCACAGATGGCTAGAATCCAGAGAATGAGAGGTAATTTCTGCAACAGACTTTTATTGGCCATCTACCTTAGTAAAGTTGAAGTTTCACTCAACTTTCAGACCTGTTAAAGCCCTGTTAGTAACTTTGCTTCATATTATTCCAGCCATTATAACCAAGACACCTCCAACATGACATCCGCAGAGCAGGCTTCTAGGGTCGCCTCCTAATGAAGCACATTTAACAGGACAGTGCAGAGCAGAGAATGTAAATGACTGAAAAGTGGCAGGGGGTGATGAACACTGGTGATCCACTCAGAACAGCTCTAATGAGAAGACTTACATTGGGGAAAATAAGTATTGAACGTGTTAACATTTTTTTCAGTAAATATATTTTCAATAAAGATATTCACATGAAACTTTCACCAGACTATGGTATTAACTCAATAAATCCACACATATAAAGAAATCCAAACATTAAAGTCCATAAATGAAGTTGTGTAATAAACAGGAATGACACAGGAAAAAAGTACTGACTGAAATTTATTTAATAGTTAGTGGAGAAGCCTTTCATTGTAATAACAGCTTCAAGATGATTCCTGTATGAAGAAATTAATCGGGTGCAGTATTCAATTGTAATTTTGGCCCATTTTTTTTTTTTTTAAACATATTGTCTTTCAATCTTATAAAATTGGATTGAAATAAGGTGATTGACTGAGCCATTCTAACACCTCGATATTTTTTTCTCTGAAATCCTCAGAGAATTTTCTTTGCTGTATGCTTTGGATTGTTGTCCTGCTGGAAGGTCCACCAACATCTCATCTTCATCATTCTTGTGAATGGCAGCATGTTCTTCTCAAGAAAATGTTCCCACCTCCAAACTTCACTGTTGGTATAGTGTTTTTAGGCTGATGTGCAGTGCCATTTCTTCTCCAAACATGGTGTGTAGTAAGACATGCAAAAAGTAAAATTTTGTAATGTAGTCTTGCAGAGTGAGCGTGCATAGAGGCACTGCCTATTGGAGTGCACTGCCTATTGATTTTTCTGAGACGATGGTACATGCTTTGTCCAAGTGTTTCTGGAGCTTTTTCCAAGTTGTCTTTGGCTCTTAGGCTATTTTTTTATTTTTAATTTTAAAAACAAAATAATAATTTTAGTATCAAACTAAGTATATATCTGTAGCACTTAAAAAGCTTAATAATTGTCTGTACCAGTGTCAAGATGGAGACGGATGCAAGTGCAGTTGAATCAGTTTAATAACACACAATGTTCAATCAAAGGAAATGGTCAAATAATTGATTATTAAAATAATCAGTAGTCCTATTTTTACACTGAAACTTAACATGATCAGCTTAATCTACCAAATAAAGTATTTAAAACATCAACTAAAATGCCAACCCCACATTATCCTTTAAAAACATAAAAATAAAAAAATTACTCTGGCACTTACACCTGTATTCTGTGCACTTTGTTTCTCTAGAACTTAATTATAAATCTTGTATGATAGCACTACTTGTATTGTTCTTTGCCTGATATATCGCTTCTCTTGTATTTTCTCATTTGTAAGTTGCTTTGGATAAATGTGTCTGCTGAATGAATAAATGTAAATGTAAATTTAAAATTTAATTTGCAATCATGGTACGTAAATTGGAATAAATGTTTTTAGAGAAAAAGCACCATGAGAAAGGACCTGGAAATGAACAGATGATAATTAGACACAAAATGTTATGCGCTTATCTTCAAAATGATGTGCTGATTGATTTTTTTAGTTTACAATATATGGACAGATTAGTCAAACATATCCGCTGACAAATATGAAGGGAAACACAGCATGAAATACACAGCAAAAAAATGATTATTACAAAAAAAAGAGGAAAAACCAATGGAAGCAATTAATTCCTGTTCCTACACAGTACTAAAATAATATCATACTTTAAAATTAAAGATGCTGTATGACGTAATTACGGAGCAGTGGAGTTAATATACATGCTGAAAGGCTTACACTCATTTGGATGCCAGCACTGCCTGTTCTTCCACTGACTTCTGCACACGTTTATTAATTTCGCTCTCTCATGCATGCACATCTGCAAAAAAAAAAAAAAAACCTCAAAACCCCTCCAGCATTATTCAGGAGACATATGGGCAGAGGCAGCAAAAAGAAAACAGCCATAAAGCATTTGACATGGAGGAGATGATGAAGCATGGGGATGTCTTGATCCCTACACCTGCTTAATTCAACAATCTAAACATCACAACAACCAGTTAAAGGTGAAGGACATACATCACTATGACATGACTTAATTATTAAAAATACAGTGTCTCAGTCTGTTGTACATTTTTGTAAACGTTTGTAATTGCTGTGGTATAAAAGGGTCAAAAACACTTGTTATGGGATGTGCTGTTATAGGAGGAAAATGAACCATAAATTCCTTACTATAATTTTACTCTTAATCTTTAGTGAATGTGTACAACCACAACATGGTTGCTCAGGTGGAGAGGGTGGAGATACAGTATTGTTGCTTCTCTCTGGATTCCCTTTAAATTCCGAGCGATGCTGTTGCTAGGAACGTGTGTTAATCTGTTAAGTATTAGGAATTTATCAGTTGGCACTAATTTGGCATTTTGAACACCTCCAGATGTGTTAGTACTCTGCAAATTCGCTGGTAGAGTAAAACAACAAATTCCACATCCATTTGCCTTATGTCAGCATATAAAAGTTACTCTCACTTCATGTTACTTTTAATACTGTTACTCTCTTATCCAGTCAGCCAATCGTGTGGCAGCAGCAAAATGCATATTGTCATGCAGATACAGGTCAAGAGCTCAAACATCAGAATGGAGAAAAAGTGTGCTCTTTGTGACTTAAACCATGCCATAATCTGATATTCAGAAACTGTAGATGCATATGCCCATATTTAATAATATTTATTATTGATTTCTTATCCCTATTATTCCCAAGAAGCTGACATTTTTGTTGCATTTACAGATTTTAACTGCATGATTTATCTTATTTGATTTCATTATGTATTTTGTTTACCCAAGCGTTTGCATGACAGAAATGAAGTTGGTAACACTTTAGAATACAGATCCATCATTAATGATTAACTACACAGGAAAAAATAAATAAGGCAACATTAACAATCTAGTAACTACTATTAACTTAATAGAAACTCTGATTAACGAATTAATAAGTAATGGTGCACAAATGAATGCTGTATTTCACTATTAGCTAATCAATAACTACTATTTATTTCATCCCTCCCAGAGAACTACTAAGAAACTATTAATAAGTACTATTTATTTCATGCCTCCTGGAGAAATTTGGTTACTGAACACATCCTTGAGGTAACCATGGACAACACTCCTTTTCCTCTCACGCTGCTAATCTGACACGCTCATATCGATTTCTCCTTTACAACATCAGAAGGATTTGTCCATTTTTTGTCATTGGTTGGGATTTCACGTGTCTGTATTGCCCTCAGCTGCTAGAAAATTAGACGCTGATCATGTCTACATATATACAGCACGACTCCCGGCACATGACGCGGAATATTAGATTAGTTTAGTTTAGATATAGTAGATATAGATGTCTTAGAAAATACTTGTCCTAGTCCATGTTTCATTTACATTTACATTTACAATTATTCATTTAGCAGACACTTTTATCCAAAGCGACTTACAAATGAGAAAGATACAAGCAAAGCGATATAGCAAGCGGAGAACAATACAAGTAGTGCTACTATACAAGATCCATTAATTGAGTTCTAGAAGAAGCAAAGTGCACAGAGTAGAGGTGTAAGTGCAAATTATTATTATTATATTTTTTAATGAGTTGGTTATGTGTTTTCATGGAAGAGGTGGGACTTTATCTGTTTTTTTGAAGATGGTGAGAGATTCTGCAGTCCGGATTTTGGTTGGAAGTTCATTCCATCACTGAGGAACAGTTAGTGTGAAGGTTCTGGAAAGGGACTTTGCGCCATGCTGAGCAGGAACTACTAAACATCGGTCGCTAATAGATCGCAGATTGCGTGAGGGAACATAAGCCTTTAGGAGAGAGTTGAGGTAGGAGGGTGCTGTTCCAGACAAGGTCTTGTAGGTGAGCATTAAGGCCTTGAATTTGTTGCGGGCAGCTACAGGAAGCCAGTGGAGGGAGATGAAGACAGGTGTGACATGGGTTCTCTTGGGCTGGTTGAAGACAAGGTGTGCTGCAGCATTCTGAATCATCTGCAGGGGTTTGATGGAGCTGGCTGGGAGGCCCGAAAGTAGTGAGTTGCAGTAGTCCAGTTTTGAGATAACAAGATTCTGGACTAGTATCTGTGTAGCCTTTTTGGTGAGGTAGGGTCTGATTTTCTTGATGTTGTACAGGATGAATCTACAGGACCGTGCAGTTGTTGAGATGTGGTATGTAAAGGTGAAGCTGTCATCAAGAGTCACCCCAAGGTTCCTGGCCGTCCGGCTTGGCTTGAGTGTGGTTGCGCCAAGCTGTACAGTGAGGTTGTGGTTGATTAAGGGACAAGCTGGGATGACGAGAAGCTCAGATTTTGCCAGATTGATCTTAAGGTGGTGTTCCCTCATCCAGACCGAGATGTGCGACAGGCAAGCAGAGTTGCATGCTGTGACAGATGGATCATCAGCCTGGAAGGACAAATGGGGCGGCTGTGGCTCCAAACCAGTTGGGAAATCAGTTGGGAAATCAGTTGGGAGTTACATGAAGGAGGAGCTGGTCTATGCATGTCTGGGGTTGAGAACTGGTTCCTGATTGATGTGACCTTGTTGGAAAAGAAAGTTGGCAAAGTCATCTACAGAGAGAGAGGTAGAGGAAGGGGCAGGAGGGGAAGATAAAAGAGGAAAAGGGTTTGAAAAGTGTGCTGGTGTTGGGAGAACTGCCAATCTTCTCTTGGTAGTATGTGGCTTTAGTAATGGAGATGCTGTTGGAAAAAAAGGAGAGAAGTGTCTGGTAATTGGTTAGGTCAGTTGGGTTGTTAGATTTGCGCCATTTACTTTCAGATGCTCTTAGTCTGGCCCGGCTTTTACGCAGAGATACTGAGAGCCAAGGGCTAGAAAGTGATATGTGAGCAAGTCTGGAGGTTTCATGTTTCATGCGTTTAGCAGCCAGGAGATCCTGGGAACTGGAGAACAGTAGGCAATTTATGGACTTTTTTTGAAGGAGTTTGGGGCGGCTGTGGCTCAGTCGGTAGAGTGGGTTGTCCATTAATCCACTAATCGTGGGGTTGGCGGTTCGAATCCCGGCCCGGGTGATCCCATGCCGAAGTGTCCTTGGGCAAGACACTGAACCCTAAGTTGCCCCCGATGGCAAGCTAGCACCTTGCATGCAGCTCTGCTACCATTGCTGTGTGAGTGTGTCTCATTAGTAAGTCGCTTGTAAATGTAAAATGTAAAATGATATTTCTGTAAAGCTGCTTTGAGACAATGTACCATTGTAAAAAGCGCTATACAAATTGATAAATTATTATTATTATTATTATTATTATTAAATGGAGCTGGTGTCATCAGCATAGCAATGATATGAGAAGCCATGAGACTCAATCACCTCCCTTAGATATGTAGTGTAGATAGAAAAGAGAAGTGGACCCAGAACTGACCCCGTGGAACGCCAGTTATGAGTTGCTGAGTTTCAGAAATACATCCCACCCATGATACCTTGAAAGATCTGTCAGAGAGATAGGATTCCACCCACCGTTCCAGTGATGCCCAGGCTGGAGAGAGTTGACAGGAGGATCTGATGGTTCACATTGTTGAAAGCATCAGAGAGGTCAAGTAGGAAGGGGACAGATGATCTAGAGGTTGCTCTTGCTAGTCGTAAGGCTTCAGTGACGGAAAGCAGAGCAGTCGCATGGAGTAATTGCTCTTGAAGCCAGACTGTTTGGTGCCCAGGAGGTTGTTCTGTGTGAGAAAATTGGAGAGTTGATTAAATACGTCTCTTTCAAAAGTTTTAGAAAGAAAATGGAGGAGGGAAACAGGTCTGTAGTTGTCAACTACAGCAGGGTTAAGTGATGGTTTTATAAGCAGTGGGGTAACCCTGGCATGCTTAAATGAGGTAGGGTATGTGCCAGTAGAGAGGGATGTGTTAAAAATGTGAGTGAGTGCAGGTAATAGTGTGGGAGAGATGGACTGAAGTAGGTGAGAAGTGATAGGATCAAGAGGACAGGTTGTGGGATGGCTAGAGAGGAAGAGATTAGAGACATCAGTCTCTGAGAGGGGAGAGAAGGAAATCAGTTGGGAGTTACATGAAGGAGGAGCTGGTCTATGCATGTCTGGGGTTGAGAACTGGTTCCTGATTGATGTGACCTTGTTGGAAAAGAAAGTTGGCAAAGTCATCTACAGAGAGAGAGGTAGAGGAAGGGGCAGGAGGGGAAGATAAAAGAGGAAAAGGGTTTGAAAAGTGTGCTGGTGTTGGGAGAACTGCCAATCTTCTCTTGGTAGTATGTGGCTTTAGTAATGGAGATGCTGTTGGAAAAAAAGGAGAGAAGTGTCTGGTAATTGGTTAGGTCAGTTGGGTTGTTAGATTTGCGCCATTTACTTTCAGATGCTCTTAGTCTGGCCCGGCTTTTACGCAGAGATACTGAGAGCCATGGGCTAGAAAGTGATATGTGAGCAAGTCTGGAGGTTTCATGTTTCATGCGTTTAGCCGCCAGGAGATCCTGGGAACTGGAGAACAGTAGGCAATTTATGGACTTTTTTTGAAGGAGTTTGGAGAACCAGGGCAGAGCTCCAACATGGATCAGCTGTTGAAGGGAGCCAAAGTGGCGAACAAGGCTGACCTTCCGTTCCACATGCATTATGAGTGGATAAACCACCAAGGGTATGTTAACACAGACAACCAAGCTCTGCTCATGCCCAAGTCTATTGACCCATCTGACCGAGTTCTGTTCATATCCAAGTCTACTGACCCAGCTGACCAAGATCCGCTCAAGTCAGAGGTTCACCTCGTAACCTCAGAGCCCCAGCCTGAGACCTACAAGCCTGAGGTTAATCTGGCGACCTCTGGGCCCCTGTTGGAGCCAATCTCCAACCCTCCCTCCCCTGTAATGGATCTCGTTCAGCCTGCCTGCTCTGCCGAGGGCGTTGCTCTGCTTTCATCGTCCACTGAGGACGTTGCTCCACTTTCCTGTTCCGCTGAGGACGTCACTCCGCTTTCCTGTTCCGCCGAGGATGTTGCTTCCTGCTCGGCTGAGGTCATCTCTATGCCATCCTGCTTTGCGAAGGACGTCGCTCTGCCTCTATGATGTTGTTCCTCTTTGTTGCTGCGCACCGTGTGTCACTCCGCCTTCCTGCTCCACAGAGGCCTTGCGGAGACCCTTGCTCCTCTCCCTGGCCTCATGGAGACCCACGCTCCTCTCTCTGGCCTTGCAGGGGACCTCACTTTGCTTTCCTGTGCCACTGAGTGCAGCGCTCTGTTTCCCTGCTCCACCAAGGACTTCGCTCGGCCTGCCCGCTCTGCTGTGGTCATCACTCTGCCTTCCTGTCTCGTCAAGGATGTCGCTCTGATTTCCTGCTCTGCCATGTACGTCACTCTGCTTTTTTGTTTTGCCAAGAATGCCGTGTGGTCTCCTGGCTCTGCTTGGGACATTTTACTCAGGGGGCTGGGGTCGTCAATGGATTGGGGTGTTTTGGAGCGCCTTTGAGGGGGGTTCTGTCATGATTCCCCCTTGAAACAGCGTGCTCTAAGAGCGAATGCGTGAGAACCTGCTTTTCTGATGTTGACAGTGTTTACAATTGGACACATGCATTTTGTTTATGTTTTTGTTATGTCTCCTCCCTGTTTCTGTCATTGGCTAAGATTTCACATGTCTGTATTGCCCTCAGCTGCTAGCAATTTAGATGCTGATCATGTCTGCATATATATGGCGCACCTCCCGGCACACAACGCGGAATATTAGATCAGTTTAGTTTAGATATAGATAGCTTAGAAAATACTTATCATAGTCCTAGTCCATGTTTCATGTTTCATGTTATAGTCCATGTTAGTTTCACGCTGGTTTCTCCACTCCCAGTTCAGAGTCATGTTTTGTTTCTCGACCCTGTTTTCCGTGACCTCGACCTAGATTCCTGCCTTGCCCGTTTATACCTGTTTGCCGATCGCCTGACCTTTGCACGTTCTTGGATTATGCTTATGGATTACGTTTGTGGATTTACTGCCTGTGTCTCTCTTAAATAAAACTGTTCAAACTGCACTTGCATCCGACCATATCTTCGTTACGTCACGACACATGACACAGGCCACTCAGGTGCTGGTTCAGTCTCTTGTCATTTCGAGACCGGATTACTGCAACTCACTCCTGATAGGTCTGCCTCTGAGTGCCATTCAACTTCTGTAACTGATCCAGAATGCATCTGCGTGACGGTTTTCAACCTTCCTAACTTCTCCCACACCACCACATTGCTACACTCCCTCCACTGGCTTCCTGTAGCTGCCCACATCAGATATAAAACACTGATGTTTGCCTACAAAGCCAAAAATGGACCAGCATCCACTTACCTCAAATCACTTATCACACCATGCACTGCACCACGCTCCCTTCAATCCTCTAGCACCACTTGACTGGTCCCACCATCTCTTAGGGTACAAGGAAGCATGCATCTATACTCTTCTTTGTTCTGGCATCTAGGTAGTGGAATGAAATTCCACTAGATGTCCAAATAGCTGAGTCACTGGTGGTCTTCAAAGCATGTCTAAAGACCTTCCTCTTTCTAAAGTACTTAAATGAGTACTTTTCATTAAAAAAAAGTCTGTGTATTTTCTTACTATATTACCTCCCAACAGAGTTTTAAGACTGATGGTATTTTTAGTCTGGGACTTAGTGAAACAGTATCGGTATGCATTTATTGATAGAGACCTCAACGCACTTCTGTAAGACTCTCTGGATAAGGGCGAATGCCAATTGCCATAAATGTAAATGTACTAAGAATCTATATTAATAACAACTATTTCTTTCACGCCTCCCAGAGAAGTACTAAGAAACTATATACAATTTCATAATTAATGAGAAACCAACACTACTGTTAACGAATAGACAAGATTGTTTCTATAATCAATAGGTAATACAAGACTTATGATCTGGGTAAGCTGTTAATTAGTACATCTTATCATTCCTCCTAGATAACTATTTACTAACTATGGATTATTGTAAAGAAATAGCTTTTAAAATGCAGATTTTAGGACCTTACCCTTGTGGGAAATTTTCCGTCATGCCTTTGAACTTCACCCTTATCCATCCATCCATTACTTACTACTTCGTTAATCAGAGTTTCTAGTTAGTTAACAGTAGTTACTAGAAACGTAATATTCATCCATCCTCTACCGCTTACTCCTTTTCAGGGTCATGGGGAACCTGGAGCCTATCCCAGGGAGCATCGGGCACAAGGCGGGGTACACCCTGGACAGGGTGCCAGTCCATCGAAAGGCACAATCACATACAGACTCACACATCCATTCATACAATTATGGACACTTTAGACATTCCAATCAGCCTACCATGCATGTCTTTGGACTGGGGGAGGAAACCGGAGTACCCGGAGGAAACCCCCGAAGAACAGGGAGAACATGCAAACTCCGCACACACATGGCCCCGGCGGGACTCAAACCCTGGACCCTGGAGGTGTGAGGCGAACGTGCTAACTTCACACTTATTTGTAATATTTTTTTTCCACATTATTATTAATACTTAAATAAATTAAAAGACATCTTAGGTCCACTTTTCTCACTGAATCACTAAAGAGACAAGGAGACTACTGGAACATTTCAAGTCATCAGTCAAACCCCAAATGCCAGACAAATTGTAACCAGAAACAAGAAAATCCAGAAAAACACATGTCAAAAATGTTATAAATTGATTTGCATTTTAATTAGGGAAATACGTATTTGACCCCTCTGCAAAACATGACTAGGTACTTGGTAATGACTTAGTAATTACTTTTAATTTTCAATGCCCTGGCTAAGGGAAGGAGGTTCTCACCCAAGATTTGACGGTACATGGCCCCGTCCATCATCCCTTTGATGCGGTGAAGTTACCCTGTCATTTTGCCCTGTCATGTTGCCTTTCCATAACACTTTTGACATGCATTTTTCTGGATTTTTTTTGTTTTATTCTGTCTCTCACTGTTCAAATAAACCTAACATTAAAATTATAGACGGATCATTTCTTTGTTAGTGGGCAAACATTCAAAATCAGCAGGGGATCAAATACCCCCCCCC
>JAFFST010053957.1:100427-115175 GCA_022414735.1 Noturus placidus
CCTGCTGTAGTCTTCACTATTCGTGGTACAGTCAAATAACCTGCATCTGTGGATCTAAGTGGGCGTGGCAGATCATAGAAGACCAAAAGATTGCTTAAATACTGTGGTCCAAGACCTTTTAGTGCTTTATAGGTTAATAATAGTATTTTAAAATCTATGCGAAATTTAACTGGTAGCCAATGCAGTGTGAATAAGATCGGGGTGATGTGGTCATATTTCTTGGTTCTAGTTAGAACCCTAGCAGCTGCGTTCTGGAGTTTCTTTGTTTCTACTGGAACATCCAGACAGTACGGCATTACAATAATCTAGTCTAGAGGTAACGAAAGCATGAATTAATATCTCTGCATCATGTAGTGATAATATATTTCTTATCTTAGAGATATTTCTAAGATGAAAGAAGGCTACCCTAGTAATATTATCTACATGAGCATCAAATGATAGACTGGAGTCAATAATCACTCCAAGGTCTTTTACTGCTGCACATGATGAAATAGGAATACACAGTGCTGGCATAAGAAAAAATTTAAAGGACTCCCTAAAGGTCAACTCAAGATATCAACACAAGGGCAGCCTGGATGAACACATTTGAAGAAATGCCCAAAGTGGCCAAGTTTGTAGTGTTTGAGAATTGTTGAAATGTTGACTTCTCACTTGAATGCCACAATCTTACACTGATATATTGAAATGACTAACACATAAGATCACAAAAAGAAAACAAAACAATAATACCAACAACACAACATTGTTTTGAATTAATAGCCAAAAATTAGCATCCATATCTTATTTAATGTAGAGAACTTGGTACTGCATAATATGACATTACATCTTACATCGTCGGGATGATGAAACTACGGGACTGGAATGAAATGTTTTCAATTGTTACATTGAGTTGAGGCAAAATACGAGGCATAACACATAGACCGCTTAGCATGCTAATTACAAGATGCTACATTGGATGCTCTTCACCACACACGTATGTAATAGGAAACACACAAACAATAACGCGCCCCGTGCGCAGTAACCAAGGGGTTTAAATAAGACACATGATCAAACTAAAACATAAACACCTGGGGCAAATCATGATGAAACGTAATTCAATGTCCAAGAAAGAAGCAAACGAAAACAAAACAAGAGTCACGCGATTAGTCCGCGGCTGCGCCGCAATGCCATCTGCTGGCGAGCCGTAACATCAATTCACACTGTGTGGTACCGGACATTCCCTCTGGAGCCAAGGAAACTGCAAGTGTTATATTTATACGCATGCACAGAGAGGAACATATTTTTTTCTAATTGACTTTAATTAATTCACATAGACACACAACATTTTAAATAATATTATTTATTAAAATCAAAAGCAAAATTTAATAATGTTGAATTTAATTAGGGCCAAAATCTGTTTTTTTTCAGTGTGGTAAGCAAGATGGTTGGAAAATTGGCATGAGTCATAATATATTATAATAAGAAGAAAAACCAATATACCACACTACTGTCTCACTAGAACTGTCTATTTTGCAATTAACATCATGATAATCATGAATCTGGTATAACTGAATAAATTAATCTGGTGTCAAATAAGTATAAATAAATACATTTATTAAGCATTTATAATATATGAGTTAAAAATGGCTGACTATTTGGCAGGGGTTTCATTAGAGTCATCTTTTTTATTCATGCAGTTTGACTGACTATCATTTAGAATGCACTTGTAAATTAATTATTACTCATTAATGAACAACTTTAAAATGCTTTACAAAGGGAACCTTAATGTAAAGTGTTACCAAGAGCTCTTGTGTCACCTGATGTACACATACACAAACACACAAAGTAAGTATCAAAATGATATGTGCAAGTTGGTAATTATGAAACTTTTAATTTGTGCATCTAAACCTCAAATATCATATAGGTACTAGGTAGCTTCTATGATGCCATTATTTTATACCCTATGTAGTGAACATGTATAGCGAATAGGAGGTCAGATTTCTACATGAGCATTTCTTAGTCACCTAAGAAATGAAAACTGATTGAAATATTAGTGAAAAACTGAAATTGTAGGTAAATGAATAAAAGCTAATCCAAAACAATAAAGTGTACAAATTTATGTTATTAATTTTGCTTAGGTTAGCAACAATTTGTGATTTTTTATATAAACTCATAGTGTAGCACCACTGCTAATGTTCACTCTATTTTCATTAATATTTAAGTGTTTTTAAATACTACATCTATTAGTCCTTGTGTTCTGTTCAGGTCAAATAACCAATATTATTTTTTTAATTTAAATGGATGCCATGTTAAAATGTTGTTTGAACACAAAACTTTGTATATGTTTCATAAAGTTTCTTTGTTTAACATGAAAAAGGACAAATATATTTTCATTGCCTGTTCCCTTAGAATAAAGCGGATAAAACATGTAATTAGATGTTGTGAAATATAGACTGACACCAACTGCTTTTATTTTAATTCATTAGTAACTTTTTTTTTTTTTAACAAATATGTGAATTCACTCTATGTTACATTACAGACATGCCATATTTGCACTCTGATTACACACGCCTGGTGGTAAGATGATCCCCAGGTATGATAAATTATTTTGTGAATCTTAACTCTTCCACCAAACACATATCTGAGGCTGGTAATTTCAAATAATATTATGTCTCAGATGTCAAGTTAATATGATCTGTGAACTATATATTCCATGGTAAGTATTGAAAAGATCACAAAATCCGAATGGTCCTACGGGGTATGTGTTCTTTGCATGGTCGTGCGGCTCATGTACTGCCTCAGCGTCTGGTTGTAGAGCCTCCCATGGTGAGATCTCTCATGTAGATAATCGCTCAGTCAGCTGGAGGCCCTTACCTTAAGCGTGTCGAAACAAGGGTGTGAGTAGAGTTGAAGCACACTCTACACTCAAGCGGTTTCGCCTTCGAGACCCACTCACCACGTCAAATGCATAAAAATTCCTTCTATATAAGTGTGCGCAGTAGCCTCACTTCACATTTTCATCTTTCAAGTCTTTTTTCTTTGCTTCTCTTAAGACTTTTTAATCAAAATAATGGATTGATCCACTGGGTGGTTTCAAGAGATCTGCCATCGTTCTTGCTTTCTTGTTTCTTTCCTTGGCCAGGGAATTGAATGACCACAATTACCTTTCACCTTAAGATTAATGAGAGTGCTTTTATCCCCGTGTACTCTACAATGTTATGCTATTTGAGGAAAAGCTCAAACCTGCAGGTCAAATGCCAACTGTTTGACTTCACCTGTGCACTTAGGGGAAATCCCAGATCCAGCTTCAATTCATTTCACAGCATCTTATTAATAAATCCTGTTTGCTGTCCTGTTGACTCTTGAGTTTTTAAAATATTTGTGAATTTTTCCAGTTTATTATTTACTGAGAAGATACTTCTCTATGAACTTAATGCCAAAAATTATAACTAACAGAAAATAAGATGGTTTTCACACTGTTGTTGTTATCAACTAAAACACGTGCACAGGTTACTTTGCTTCCTGAATAACTGCTTATCTGAGTACAAGTTGCATTCACATTAATGGGAATCACAGTTCAATTCCAGTGCAATAGAACTCCGACCACCTCCATTGGTAGTCATGGGTTCAGTACTGCGGTGTGCTTCCTGGTCTGATCGTTTTCACATTAGCAATTTTTCAAGCAACTTGTGCTCTGTTTCAGACTAAACTGCCAGTTAAGATTAATTAGGGAATGCTACTTATGCTAGTTTGTAATTTTTTTAATCCATGTTAGCAGTTTGACATAACTAGCCATATGTACAGTATATGCTCTTCCCAAATATAGAATTCACTACAATTCATGTCTAGTTCATGTTTATCCTAGTTTATCCTAACCAAACGCTAGAATTCTTAGAATGATTTTGTTCTCTAAAAGCTGATAATACTTATTTTTTAATGGTTATCTGGTGTAGGTTCATTGACGAAGGGACTATATCCTCCTGACTACCAGGAAAAAAAATGTCTCCCAATTTTATCTTAACTTCTCCAATTGTTTGGAAGGCAATGAGCATACTGAATTAAAAAAAAAAAAAGTTTTTATTTGAAAATATAATGTGTCCACTACAATGGACATCAGAACTCTGTACACATAAATCATGATGAAAATAACCAAATCCCAAAGAAAATACCTAAGTGAACATAAGAATTATGACTGAAACACTGAACTCATCTATGTTGGAACTCTGGTATATTTTTGAAGTATGTTTATGGAGTATGATATTTCAAAAAGCAATTCCCCTTCTTTGAAACACAGAGGAGGTCCTTGAACTGTGTACACAGTACATATATTTTGCTGTTGCAACCAGATTTGTGACACCTTGATGCATGTGTTTCATCCACCATCTCTGGGAAATGGATAACCCCATAGCATCTCAGAGCTGCATTTGGTTGAGATTTCCACTTTTGATGTGGGGGAATGTAGTCATCTTTACTCTCACTGGATTCCTACTTGACCCTGAGTAATCATCTGCTCACCAAGGAACAATTTTCATTTAAGGAACTTCAATGGTTTCTTTCCTAGTCAGTCTTATACTGAAGCCATGCATTAGTGGCCAAATCAAAAAAGTGGACAATTGCACACACTACCCATTTCCAAGTACGATTGGTCATCTTGTAGAAACTTAGCATCCTTTCTGCTATGTCCACGCCAAACATGTTGCTGTTGTACTCAGCAATTGCCACTGGTATTGACACCTTGACATACTGGACACTGGGCAGACACCTGGATAGTTGTGCTTGCACTGACCATTCTGCTTCTGCTTGCACTGTCTCAATTTCATCCTCTGAGCTCTCTCAGTCCTCTGCCTCAAACACTGCATCTTGATCTTCCTTATCAGACACCTTAATATCTGAGTTTTCATCAACCATCTGCTATAACATTCTCTCTGCCTCTGACAGTAAATCCCTTCCTTCTCATTTGAAAAAAATGGAGAACAAAATGGAGGTAGTAACTTCAAATGTTTCTGTGGAGGACATTTTCTTAACACTCTCCTATCATTGTAAAACATTGTTGCATTATTTTAGGAATGATTTAACATGTTCTTCAGAGATTCATATAAATATAACAACAACATTTCAAGGCAAATTTTGCTCAATAAAAATGATTAAGCCCTTATTTTTCTTCTTTCCATAAAATGTCATTGTGGTGATGGATACTATTTTCTTTGAAGAGGAAGTTCCCAAAACCCCACACCCATACATTTGGTATCATTTAAAAGTCCTACATGTCCTCTTTAGAGAACAAAAGGAGTTAGCTATGTAGTATGCATGGTGTGAGAGATATTCAAGCTTACACATGGCCTCTAGAGAGGACAAAAGTGAACTGCTGGTAGTCAGAAGGTTAAGAATTTTGAGACATAGCAGTGTCTAATGAAGTTTACACTGTTTTTGGCAAAATTTGTCCAGCATTTCTGTTTTAGTGTGTTAAAATGTACATTATCCTCTCAGTTTAGTGACTACAATGGCACACAGTTCTGAAGTTCTTTACTCTGTTCTTCACTCTTTGTGACACTGTCAAGACAGTTTTTGCTTCTGACATCAGCCATTTCCTTCTTCACGAGTTTTGCACTGGAGCTGTGAGGCAACATTAGCTAACAAGTAAAAGAAGCTTAATAGACTCCAGCTTAGAAAACTTCACATCTAAATGATCATACCTTCTCCTGAAACCATGTCTAACTGTTCATTATTACAAGCAGATTTGCTTAAGGGGTTTCTGACCCTGTATGACAATGTTATTCATAAAAATGGACAAAAGGATGTCAAAATTATTTTAATGGTGGTTTATTTTTAGTACATTTGTAACAATGACATGGTAGTGTGTGTGTGTGTGTGTGTGGTGTTGGTATGAGAGCATCAGCTACAGCAGTGAAATTCAGGTTTAAATATAGTGTCAATCACTTACTGCACTTTATTTTACACATAGACCTAATTTTCTTCAGTGCACACTGCATGATATTCATCCTTCCAAGTCAGTGTCACTTCTTTATTGAGAATGATCCATTACTCCAACAATATCTGGTCAGCCCTGCTCACTTTTCACTGATGGATGAGATAGATAGGGGCTACGACACTGCATAGCAATATCTTCGGACTACAGTCAATAATTGTACACCTACAAATTGACACACAAATATATATATATATATATATATATATATATATATATATATATAGTGGATGGACCTAAGTGTATGAAACAGCTGCCAGGATTATAAGTTGGACAGTCTCAAATCCAACTGGGACCAAAAATGCATGGTGGAAAAAATAAACCTACAATGCACTGATTTTCTGAATTCAATTTCTGGGAAGATAAACAAATAATAGCAGACCAAACAGACAGTAATAATAGATAAGGGCAGCAAACAACAGCTATGATGGATGTGGCAATACCAAGTGACAGGATCAGAAGGAAAGAATATGTGATATTGAAAATATGAGAAAATGTGGGCAGTTACAGCTAAACTTGTTTGTAGCAGTTGTAAAATAGCTAGGCTAGCTAGCTAGATAGATAGCAATCTATTTTAAATGAGTAATAAATGAACAACAGTAGGGGACACTGTTTGCTTTCAATGTTTTGTTTCATGTCAGCTCAGTGTCTGTCTGTGATCATGTTGAGTTATAAAATCTCATCCTCATCAGCTGGCAATGGAAACGAGTCCGTTATCTGTTTTCCAGCTTGATAAGCAGTAGTTTGTCTGGGATCAGGGGTGGATATAGTGATTTGGGGGCCCTAGGCAAAATATAGGAAAGGGGCCCTCATTTCAGTGTTTGAACATCGATATTTAAATTTTAAGCATACGTTATTTAGTGTTAATAGCAATAATCAGGGGCGGACTGGGACCAAAAAGTGGTCCTGGACACACCTCAACATAACACACCGCTCACTGATAATTGATAAACACCACATCATAACACACGCTCATTGATGGTTAGACCAATTTTTAACACCAGTGATTAACATAAAAATATAACACAATCCAGAAACATAAATGCTATTTAAACATATGTATTGGAAGTAGCACTGAACAGATATCAGGACATATTTGTAAAATAGGCAAACAGAAACAGAAGAACAGTGTGACAAAGAATAATAAACAATCAAGATAGCATGTTAGCTAGTCAGGGGGCATCATCTGGGTGCAGTGTAGGAACACTGCACCACTCAGCTGTACAACTTCTGAATCAGAAACTTTATTTTTTAGCACTAACATAAATCGACATCTAATAATTTATATAATAATAATAATAATAATAAATTATTATTATTATTATCATCATTTTATTTTCTAATATTATTAAGTTAATCTTGATATTAGGCCTATATTAATAAATAAGTCTATTTCGCTACAAGCACTTACCTCTGTATGGTACAGTAGAACAGAAGCTTATTAAAATATTCTACTTTATTCAAAATTGTGGTAATATTTAAACACATTTATTTGAAGAAGCACTGAACATGAATCCACATCTGAACGGCACACTATCATCATGTGACTTTAAACTCACCTACCCTGAAATTGTGAGGCAAACGTGCAGCAAATACAGCACATTGTTAAATAAAAAAATTACATAGCACAAAAGGCAGTCCAGTAACAACCTGGCAGCAGCTGTGATAAAGGTAATCCTATCACATTCATAACACATGCAAAACTGCACTGTATATAAACAGGTTGATGCTGTGGCATCAGAGTAAAAAAAAAGTTTTTTTTTTGTCCATACAATAATATGAAAACTGAAATTTAAAATTTTTCCAACTTGGAGGGAGTTTTCAAAAAGGTTCATTTTCAGTTACCGAAATGGCATTTTTGTGAAGCCTTTTAAAACTATATGGCCAAAGGTTTGTGAACTCCTGACCATCACACCCATATGTGCTTACTGAACATCCTATTCCACTATTAGTCCCCCTCTGCTGTTATATCAGCCTCCACTCTAATGGGAAGGTTTTCCCCTAGATTTTGGACCTTGGCTGTGGGGATTCAATCACGAAAGCATTAGTGAGGTAGGGCACTGATGCCAGGTGAGGAGGCCTAGTGCACAATCAGTGATCCAGTTCATCCCAAAAGTATTCAGTGGGGTTGAGGCCAGGCTCTGTGCAGACCACTCAATTTTTTCTACTCCAGTCTTGGCAAACCATGTCTAAATGGACATCAACTTTTTCACAGGGACAGGAACAAGTTTAGGCCTCTTAGTTCCAGTGAAGGGAAATTGTAATGCTACAGCAGACAAAGACATCCTATACAATTGTGTACTTCCAACTATGTGGAAACAATTTGGGCAAGAACCACAAATGGGTGTGGTTCTTGCCCAAATTGTCAATATAGTGTATATATAGTAAGTACACCTAGTATTTTGATCACTTTGTAGGTGTACAATTACTGACTGTAGCCCATCTGCTGCGATATACAATGTTTTGGCTCCCCTCTACCCTGTCCATTAATAAAAATGGATCACTGCTGACTCTTTGTGTAAATACTGTATCTATGATTACATATAATTTAATAATACCTCCTGCTAGTATAGACACACAGTATCACAGACTTACTTTACGTCTCTTCAACCTGATGTTCACATCACTGTGCATTGAGTTAGCAGCTTCTCTGAAGAAGCCTGAAGTATTCCTGTGTGCGTTTCCTGTAGAACCCACTTTATCTGAGTGCTGCCTCTTTTTAACCATTTATCACAGCTCTTTGTGCACATTGGTCATGCTTCTGTTGGAACACACACACACATACACACACACACACACACACACACTCCCCTTTCTTTCATCGGTGCTCATTACATTTCTTTTCCATCGCCATGTGTCTCTCTCTGCTATCCTGATTTCTATCACCCACGCTATGCTCACTGCTGCCTGTCTGTGTGTGTATATGTGTATGTGTGTGGGTATGTTTGTGTGTAATCCTTTGCTGACTGTATGTAAAGGGGGCACTTATTATAATTTAGAGTGAAGTGCTGCCTTTCTAAGGAACTTTTCACAAGAGGAGTAGACAAATCAAAGTACCAAAATAGTTTACAGAACATATAGCCGGCATTTATTGAACATCAAACATTAGTAAGTAAGAAATATGAAATAAAATTAACTCAGAGCTCTGATGAAATACACTCTAAATAAAAAATCCAGAGTCCATTTACCCGGGTAATATATTTTTGTTTAAACGTTTCTTCTCTCTCTTTTTCTTTACAAAAAATGGAGTAAGATCTCGCGCTTATCTGTAAGATGTGATGAACGGATGATGAATAAAACCAGTTCGCGTTGCAGGCAAGATGATCCTTCGCGCTCTCTGCCCCACGTGCTCAATGGCAAAATCTGTCCAACGGCAAAATCTGTCCAACGAAATTACCTCTCCAATCATGCATCAAAAAAAACCCAAAAACAACCGGAGAAAGTCATAAAATAAGCAAACTTTTTTTCTCGTAATCTCGACTCTTTTGCTCTGTTATTTCTGCAAAAGTAGAAGACTTGGCAAAAAAACAAAAATTCTTAACTAGTTCGCTATCCTGCTGTTCACGAGGTTTTTCGTCTTCTTCTCTGAAAATCAGTGTAACCGTTTCTCTTCTGTGCAACGCCACCACTGCCACCTACTGGACAAACATGGCGTGCAGGGAAAACACAACCAAAAGAAATCAAGAAATCAGATGTTAAACCATAATAACACCATCCTGTCAGTAGGCCATTTTCAAGTGGGTTACATGTATATTATTTCACATGCTGTATCTGAGTCTCACATACTCACATATTCTATCTCCATCTGTTTTACACAATATGGAGCTGATTTTCTGCCAAACATAACAGAAATTACAAGATGCAAAAGTGAAGTAGCAAGAGTTTTTAATTTCAAAAAGTACACATTCACAAATTGCAAAATAAAATAAACAAACCTCATATAGCATAACTGTCTCTGCTTATCAATTGTAAAAACACAGATTTTTCACTGAACACCACCTTTAAAAGTCCATTCATTCATTTTTTTTTTTTTTTTTTTTTTAAATGTACAGGGCTGAGCATCTGAGCTCATTTCTAGCCAGTGCTTATTTATTATCTAGGCAGTATTTATTATTTATTTATTTAAAAAGGGCACATCATTCATTTTATCCATTTACAGTGCTGTGAAAAATAATTTTTCCTGATTTCTTCTGTTTTTGTGTATATCTCTTAATAAATAGTTTTAGATCTTAAAAACAAAATACAACATAAAACAAAGGCAATGGAGTAAACACATAATACAGTTTTTAAGTTTTTTATTTGAAACAAAAAAAAGGTATTCATAAAGTTATAGGAATATACAGTATCTCACAAAAGTGAGTACACCCCTCACATTTTTGTAAATATTTGATTATATCTTTTATTTTGACAACACTGAAGAAATGACACTGCTACAATGTAGTGTAGTGAGTGTACAGCTTGTGTAACAGTGTAAATTTGCTGTCATCAAAATAACTCAATACACAGCCATTAATGTCTAAACCACTGGCAACAAAAGTGAGTACTCCCCGGAATTTTGGAAGGTCGGCCACTTCTGGGAAGGGTCACTAATGTGCTGAGTTTTTCGATTAGGAGATAATGGCTCTCAATGTGGTCCTTTGGAGTCCCAGAGCATTTGAAATAGAATTGAAACCCTGTCCAGACTGATATATTGCAATCAACTTCTTCCTCATGATTTCTGTAATTTCTTTAAATTTTGGCATAGTGTGTTACTGGGTAAGACCTTTTAACCAACTTAATGCTGTTGAAAAAGTTCTATTTAAGTGTCGATTTGATTGAACAGGGTTTGCAGCAATCAGGCTTGGTTGTGTCTAGTCCAACTGAACCCCATTATTAATGTAGTTTAATAGATTTGGGGAATCAGCAACTATGAGGGTGAATCCATTTTCACACAAGCCCAGTTGGTATTGGATAACGTTTTTGTCTCAATAAATATTGATCATTTAAAAACTGTATTTTGTGTTTAATCAGGTTGCCTTTGTTGTATCTTAGATTTTGTTTTAATTTCTGAAACAAGATATTTAGTATGAGATATGCACAAAAACAGAAGAAATAATGAAATACTTTTTCACAGAACTGTATTGTCACGCTGAGGTTGGATGAGGCGGAAACAGGCGCAGACTGTCTTTCGCGTATTTATTTGGTGAATTTCAAAACAACTCAAAGACAATACAAAGAATCTACCCTGAAAGAACAACTAGAAACAAAATTACTCGAGCTACTAAACATGAAACAAAACCTGCTTCTCAGGCGCATGAACAAAGAACAAAAACCTACTTCTCAGGCTGATTTCCAAAACAGGCACGCGCGCGCGCACACACACACAACGAAAGACCAATACTATGTGCTCTACTAGCACTATATATACCCCCCCAGTGTTCATTACCCAAAACAAGCTACAGGTGCCAGAATCCATATGACCCCGAGTGAACCCATGTGACCTGCAGTGGCTACTGGGAAATGGAGTCCACCGGCACACTGGGGTGGAGCTGCTGAGGATTGTCATTGCAAGTGTTCGGTCACCAGAGGGCGCCAGAACCAGCCAAGGTGCAGTGCCACACCTGGCCAACAGGGGGAATCGTGACACGTATAGTTAGGCTTAATATTGCGGAATGTCCATAAAACAGGTTAGTTCCTGTTATCACTTATATTATAGCTACCAAGCAGTTGTTCCCTTACCAAACTTTCATTTTTCTCATGTTATAGAGAAAGTCTGTCTTGGTGCAAAACTTAATGACATACAAAGCACTGACAGTGGAGGCACTTTTTATAATTCGTTTATAATTAGACTCGATTTCTTATAATTTCTTATCAAAAGCTGAATAATGCATGTCCATGAGAGACACCAGCAGCTTGTCGTCTTTTAAAATAAACTCAGGGTTAGATTCACACAGATGGATCAGACATCACTATTTTTGAGAATGCATCAGAGGAAGTCTTTTTAATCTAATATTAAGGTTAAAGGGTGTTTTTGCAAAGGCAGATGGCTTTTGGAGAGTTGACCCATCAGCATCTGCATTAGAAGGTGTTGAGAATTGTGGAGCCCTGGAAGTCACTGACTTGATATGGCTATTCAAAGCCTCTGTCCCTGAAAAGTGTTCTTCTTTCACTCCTGTACAGACACCTTGTGGAGAATCTGAACTAGCTCACTTCAAAGGACATATCTGCAATGAAAAGAGTACAATGGAAAGGCTGTGGCAGCATCAGTATAAAAGCTGCTGGGTTTTTATATTGGTGTTTGATGTTGGGAATGGAGAAGTGTATGAGCGGCTGCTCCTTCCTCCTCCTCTTTCCTCCTCCATATTGATCGATCCCCTTTGTCTGATCTAGAACCAGCCACTTCCATCATTTACAATCAATACATAATTATTTCTCCAGTTGTCTCAACATCTTAATGCATGTCACTTTAGCTTAAATGATAGACAAGTTCAGTGGATTTATAATTTACCAGGAAAAGCCCTAAAAGCACTAAAAATTACTAAATCCTCAACAAATTAAATTTGGTACATAACGTCCTCATAAATTGTATCGCAATCTATCATAAGAAAATTACTTTATAAGAAAGGCAGCCATGGTATACATACAGTATCTCACAAAAGTGAGTACACCCCTTACATTTTTGTAAATATTCGATTATATCTTTTCATATGACAACACTGAAGAAATGACACTTTGCTACAATGTAAAGTAGTGAGTGTACAGCTTGTGTAACAGTGTAAATTTGCTGTCCCCTCAAAATAACTCAACACACAGCCATTAATGTCTAAACCACTGGAAACAAAAGTGAGAACACCCCTAAGTGAAAATGTCCAAATTGTGCCCAAAGTGTCAATATTTTGTGTGGCCACAATTATTTTCCAGCACTGATTTAACCCTCTTGGGCATGGAGTTCACCAGAGCTTCCACTGGAGACCTCTTCCACTGATGCTGAGCTGATGGATGTTAGAGACCTTGTGCTCCTCCACCTTCCATTTGAGGATGCCCCGCAGATGCTCAATAGGGTTTAGGTCTTGATGCACACTGCATCAAATTTGTCTGCATGGCTGTCGTCCCAGAAGGAAGCCTCTTCTAAAGATGATGCACAAGAAAGTCCTCAAACAGTTTGCTGAAGACAAGCAGACTAAGGACATAGGCAAGACACACTTGTCTTTGTACTCCTCACCTGGTTGCCGCCAAACATGCTTGACACCATCTGAACAAAAAAAGTTTATCTTGGTCTCATAATCCATGTCCTTAGTCTGCTTGTCTTCCACTCTGTACAATTGTGGTGAGCAGAAGCGCATCTCAAAATGTACAGCACGTCGAACCTTGAGGCTATCTATGCATCTATATAAAGCTTTATAGTACTTTATAGACCGACAAGAGGAAATTTGTAAAAAATAAAATTAAACAGGTTTTTGGAATTTTAAAGAGAAAGCAGCATCTCTACCACCTATTATCCTCTGTAGTACTTGCTGATTAAAATAAAAATGGACACAAACATCTATGCTGCACAGCATATATGCCTAATTGTGCGTTCTGACATCATCAGAAAAATAAGTTGTGATCTCAAGAAAACAACTTTTGCTATCTTAGGATCACAAAAACAAACAAACAAACAAACAAAAAAAACAACTCATGGCCTTTCTGGGCATCCATAGAATACTGAACAATTTCTTTTTTCTATGGAAGCCCAGAAAGACCATAAGTTTTTTTTTCTTGTAGATAGGGCTACACTGTCTGCATTTAAATTTTACTTTTCCATGCACGTTTGTAGAAATTGGTTTGATGTATTTGTGATTATTTGCTTTACAACAAGATCTTAGTGGCTGTGAACTGTTTGTAGCCCAAAAATGCCAGCAGCTTTGTACAGCCTCAACTTTTTTCCAAAACTAACTCAGTATGGTGTAAACTTGGAAACCCTACTGGGCACTGTGTTTTCCCCATAATGCGCACTCTGAGAGGGTGAGGTCAGTTGGCAAAGGAAGGAAACATTTAAATTTAACATTTATATGTACTTTTAACATTGACTTTTAATATTTACACCAAAATCTAAAACTTTTATTTGACATGAATCACTATCTAAATGTATCAGAATGGCTTCAGAAGTTAAAAAGAAGAGTGAAAAGAGTATTCAACTCTTTATATTTAGTACCACATACTGATCTAGTTGCCACCAGGCTACTAAAACTCTCATAAAAAAAAAATAATGAATATAAAAAACACATACAAGAACTGAATGATCCAGTATCACCAGGTCTGTTGATTATTTATATAACATTTATACAGACAACCAATATAGGTTCAGGCTAGACAAAGATCAGAATGGCTTCAGAAGTTAAAAAGAAGAGTGAAAAGAGTATTCAACTCTTTATATTTAGCACCACATACTGATCTAGTTGCCACCAGGCTACTAAAACTCTCATAAAAAAAATAATAATAATAATTAATATAAAAAACACATACAAGAACTGAATGATTCAGTATCACCAGGTCTGTTGATTATTTATATAACATTTATACAGACAACCAATATAGGTTCAGGCTAGACAAAGATCTGCCCAGGTCTGCCGATCCTGGGCAAGCCCCATCCGCTGAGGCCCCTGTCGTCATCTTTGCAGTTAGGACCAGACCTCGGCTTGCAAGGCCACTAGGTCTGCACCTACAATCACACCCACATTCACACACCCATCCATACACTACGGACACTTTAGACTCGCCAATCAGCCTACCATGCATGTCTTTTGGACTGGGGGAGAAAACCG
>JAFFST010053957.1:136914-150917 GCA_022414735.1 Noturus placidus
CACTGTGGTTCGCTGGATTCCCAAAGCTTTAGAAATGGCTTTATAACCCTTTCCAGACTGACAGATCTCAATTACTTTCTTTCTCAATTGTTCCTGAATTTCTTTGGGTCTCGACATGATGTGTAGCTTTTAAGGATCTTCTGGTGGACCTTACTGTGTCAAGCAGCTCCTATTTAAGTGATGCCTTGATTGTGAACAGGTGTGGCAATAATCAGGCCTGGGTGTGGCTAGAGAAATTGAACTCAGGTGTGGACAACCACAGTTATAGTATGTTTTAACAAGGGGGGCAATCACTTTTTCACACAGGGCCATGATGGTTTGGATTTTTTTCACCTTTAATAATAAACACCTTCATTTACAAATTGCATTTTGTGTTTACTTGTGTTGTCCTTGACTATTGTTTAAATTGGTTTGATGTTCCGAAACACTTAAGTGTGACAAACATGCAAAGGAACAGGAAATGAGGAAGGGGGCAAACACTTTTTCACACCACTGTACTCCTATTTGCTCGCAATATTCAAATCATTCAACCACACACATGTGTGCACATAGCTTTGTGCTGGTCATCTTTCTGTCTGTCTGTCTCGCTCTCGCTCACTCGCTTGCTTGTTACGGGAGACACTGAACACACACCACAGGTAAACACTGATTAATCCAACACAGGTCAGAATCATGAGTTACCTGCTGATTTGAACCTCCTCCTCTCCATCCACAGCTGACGCTCTACCATGCCCCCACAATTGGATATACTATGCATAGTCCAAAATGTTACAGTGCAAAAGATTTTTTTTCCAGTTTGTTTTGGAAACTTTATCATTCATGGACATATATATATAAATTGTGAAAGAGTGGTTCAGGAAGCATGAGGAATCATTTTCACACATGTATTGGCCACCACAGAGTCCTGACCTTAAACCCATTGAAAGTCTTTTGGGATGTGCTGGAGAAGACTTTATGGAGTGGTTTGACTGGCTGGTCCACAATACAAGATATCAGCCAAATATTAATGTATCTCTGAATGGAAATAAATGTTGTCATGTTGCACAAGCTTGTTGAAACAATGCCACGATGAATGTGCACTGTACTCAAAGCCACAGGTGGTGCAACAAAAATTTTTGGCCAGGCAATGTATTATCGATAAGACCTTTTAAATAAATATGACTGCCCTGTGTTGGCCCTGAACAATAAATCATTTGTGTTTCCATTCCATAATTATTATCAGATGCTTAAAACATCTAGGTTACGCATGTAACACTGTTCCCTGAGAAGGGAATGACCGGTATCTGAAGCTTGTGTAACATCATTCCTATTTATGGACCTGCCATGATAAGGTTATGTGGTAATTAAGCATATCTTGTTATATAAAAACGGCCTCTATTATCTGAAGTGAAGACCCAATTCACAGGCATGCCCAGGTATGATAAAGCTACACAATGTCTCGTTACCTTCTCAGGGAACAGGGTTACATGCGAAACTCAGATGAACCCTTTCAAAGGGAACTCAACATTGCGTGAGCTCCATGCTGTGGGACAACGATACCCACTCTGACATTGAGGGTATGGCCTGTATAAAAAGAACCAAGCCCGAGGGTCACTGCAAGATACTCAAGCCTGGGGTGGAATGTATATCCAAGCTGTAATATCGAAAGATTATGTGTGGCATAGACCACCCTGCTGCAGCACACACATATTGTAAGGGTATCCCCTTGAACAAAATCTTTGAGGAGGTGACACCCCTAGTGGAACTAGCCCTTATGCCCAGAGCTGTAGTAAGACCGCGTACGTCATAAGTTATTGCTGCAACACTACCAGCTGAGCAACAGATGTAGGCACTTTAGGAATTTAATCTGACATAGGCTATAGAAAGTGCCTTGGCTAATCCAGGGGCAATGTTCAAGGCAGGAAGGGGCAACAGAGAGAGCATGTAGATCTCCTACTCGAGAGATGCCCGGGCCAGCAGAATAACTACCTTTAGAGTCAGAAGCATCTCTGAGGCTGACCAAGAGCTCAAGTGAGGCACCTGACAGACCTTCCATGACCACAGAAAGGTCATAGGAAGGTATGTGTGGTCTGTAGATGAGCCTCAGCCACCTAACATCAGACATAAACCTCATAATTAAACAGTGTTTCCCCATAGATGCTCCATCAATAGGGGTGTGGCTGGCCAAAATGGCAGCCACGTAGATGCCGATGCAGATGGAGCGAACCCTGCTGAATAACGTCCTTGTAAAAACTCCAGGACTGTAGCTATTTTGCATTTTACTGGGTCTAGCTGACGTTCCTCACACAACGAGACAAAAATCCACCACTTGAGCGCATACAATTTCCTCATGGATGGTGCTCTAGCATTCAACATGGTCTCTACAACCTCAATTGTGAAACCAGAATCAATGAACTTGTTTCCCTCAGGGTCCAGACCCATAGGTTCCATACTTCCCGCTGAGGGTGATAAATCAGCCCTCTGGCTTGAGACTGTAGATCCCTGCGGATGGGAATCTCCCAAAGGAGTGCCATCCAGCAGGGATATTATCTCTGGGAACCATATTCGAGCTGGCCAATAAGTTTCGACTAGCGGCAGATGTAGGCAGTCTTGGCAAACTCTTGCTAGAACTTGTGGAAACAGAGCGATCATAGGAAAAACATACAAATGTGACCTCGGCCACATGTGCAATATGGCACCTAGCCCCAATAGTGTGGAAGGAGAGCAAACCACAAAGGGCAGTCTTCCTCTTGGCTGAACCTCTGCCATATGAACTCCACCACTTGTGGATGGAGCTTCCAATCCCTGGGCCTCAGCCCCTGCCTCAACAGGATGTCTTCACCCACATTCTAGCTGCCCAGAATGATAATTGCACTCGCTGACAAAAACTTTCCCCCTGCCCAGAGAAGAATTAGTTGTGCCTGCCTGAATGGGGCCATGAACATAATCCTCCCTGAAGGTTGATGTATGAAACCACTGCTGTGTTGTCTGTCACAACTAATATATGATCTCTCAAATTAAGAAGATTAAGAAGATCTCTCAAATTAAGAAGAAAGAATTTCAGTGCAACAAACATGGCCTGCATTTCTAGGCGATCATGTGCTAGGTGGTCCCACAGCTTGGAACTCACGCAATGTTGAGTTCCCTTTGAAAGGGAACTTTCTCTAAACAACAAAAAAGACAGCAACAGTTTTCTCATTACTTCTTAGAAACTGTCGGTGAAGTGCTAACTTTCCTACTTCAGGCGTGTGTTAGGAGCTGAGAGCACGCTGCAAATTAAAACAAGTCAATACTACTACTCTAGGGTTATCTTTAAGGTCAACTGAAGTAAAATATTACTATCTTAACAACACATCTCCATCACTCACTCCTGCAGTTCTGATTCATTGTTGGGGCACAATAGCTGCGAGAAAATATGTCTGACTTCGCCTCTACTGCTAGACTGAAAATCTGACGCTCAATATCCGGCTCAATAAGTCCCAGTCTTGCTCGGTTCTCAGCTGTATTTACCTGCGGGGTGCTCAGCCGCAAGAGAAATGATTAAATTCATCTCTCATAAATTGTGCCTTGGTGCTATTACATTAAAGTTGTGTTGGAGGTTTTTTTTGTTGCACACGGAATAACTGAATGATAAAAAGCTTAGAATAGTAACCAATTCACATTCATGTAATTCTTCATGACTCACTACCAAATCTAAGTGGGTCTTATTTAATTTTCTCCAAAAATGTATTTGTGATGATTGTTAGGTTTTCCCTCCCAGAAATGAGGATCCCATGCTTTTTTATATTTTCAGGTTTAGACCAATTTAACACACTTGTTTGGCATGGTAATGAGGTGATGAATTGAATCATGTAAGTTACATATATGAAAGCACAAAACCCTTCTATAGACAGGGGTTAATAATTTCTTTAATATTCAAGCAAATTTCAACAGTATGATATTTTAATGGAAAAAAGTCTTATCCATAATCCAATAAATCCCATATCCATAAAACTCCTTATTATTGAGGTTTGCAGTGAACCCATTCAATTCAGGTAATCAGTACAATCAGTTTAACAACTATGATTCAATAATAAATATAATAACTTTTGATGGTGTGTTGTGATTTTTAGTACTGTAAATAAACAAAACAAAAAAAATAATCACAGACCCCCTACCTATACTTCATAGACACCTGGGGTCACCACATTGAAAATAATGGCACAAGAGGGATACGTAAATCAATAAAAAATCAGCAACACATTAATTGTAATTATTTTTATTGTAATATTTATATTTGGGGAATTCACCCTTGATTGTCCCTAGCAACAAGGTCGACTCTTGTTTAAGAATTCCTCAGTGAAAGTTTACACAGCTCTTTTGTGAAAATATTTGATGAAAACAGCTCTTACCTATAAACTATTGGTGTTACTTAAGTGATGTAGTAGTTATCTTAAGGTTTTTGTGAATACTGAGCTATGTGTGATTTATGGCACATCTCCAATAAACAGTGTGGCTTGCTATGGCTCTACAACAACTTTGAACCCATTTCTATCTGTATCTTTAGCTGAGTGTGTGTGTGTGTGTGTGTGTGTGTGTGTGTTTGCCCTTTGCCCATTGCCTAGTTTGTAGTAACATATTAATAAATTCAAATAAACAATCTGAAATTAATCCACAGCCCCACCGACTGTCTGTGCTCCCCAAACACATTTTATGGGGACGAGTTTTTTTTCACTATTTATGAGTGTGCCAGGTACATTATTCAGCTCTTTTATGGTATTTCCCACTTAGGGTGAAAATATATTAATATGAATCCATTTGGAATTTACATTAACTAGAAGATGGTGGATTTTACTTGGATCATGGAGAAGAAACATGGTGATAGGATTGCTTTGTTTAAATAAATAGAAATCAATCCAAAACATTAAACTGATGTTTAAAACAGAATTATTAGAATTATGGTTGGCCATTTAAATTTGCCAGAAAAAAATACTTTAAAAGAGTTAAAAGAGTGAGACACTGAGATGACTGTCTGACCAATTGATGCTTGCTATTTTATCTCCATCCACTTGTCACAGCTCATATAGTACCTGGATAACGTATCTGCTTGTGCGACTATTTTGTTGCATCCTGTGGGATCCCAGTCCTAATACACAACTCTGACCTAAACCAGATGCCCTTGTATTTGTATCTGCATTTGTTTAGAACAGATTACCTGTTCATTCCAAACAATGTACTTGGCTTATCATGTAGTAAACAATACAGATTTTTTTTTTGCCAGAATGTTGTGATGTTGCCATATAAAAAGAAGGCACAAATCCTTTGGAAATTACAGTAAGATAAAGACTTTATCAGGCAGATATATGGCAATAACTTTGGTGTGCATCTCTCTGCACAGTGTGATGCCTTTTATGGCCCAGAGTCAAGGATAAGAGGAGCCAAGTGGATGAAGAGAGGCCTCCCTTTCTCCCCTCAGCTTTCTTTGACTATTGATTTTGTCTGGAAGGATTCAGAGAGATGTATTTGTGTCTAACTTAGGGACAAAGAGGGGCTGGGACCATTTCTGTGATAAATCTCTGTTTATTGGACAAGGCCCAGTACAGATGTAATGTTGTCTCTCAATTTATTTCCCCCTGGAACGACAAATGAGTTGGGGCATGAAGTAGAGTCCATGCTTCCTGGGATTTAGCACATTTATTGATTGGTTTAAATTTTGGGTTATGAAGACGCAGAGGACATAGGATTACTCCCTGTAGTATCTCGTTTTGATTTAATACTTGGTGATGAGAGGACATGCATTGGTTTACAATGACACTCTAGTGAATCACTGTAGCAGATCCTACAGGATTCACAAACTTGATCTCATGTAAATACATTAAATGATTAATAGTCAAATTAATAGTCAAGTCATGAGAAAATGCTGAATATGAATGCTGATTCTCCTCCTAAGTCTATCCATTTTTTTGCCATAAAGAGATGGCCAGATATACCATTAAATGGGTGCTTGTCCTAAATGAAATGACCTACTTCCTGGTGTCTGGTGACAATCTCACCAGGGATCACTGATTGGACAGTAGAAGGCAACATCTTCTATCTTGTTGTGAGTTTAAATCTATTTGATGTACACAGAAAAATTATCAGCATTAAAAAACAGATCTTGTTCCATAGCACTGAAGTAAAATTATTAGCCACTGTAAAAGGAATTCATCAGTCTGATCAGTCCCACTACTTTTAACAGAACATGAAGCCATCCATCATTACAGGAGCTCCTTTACCTTCACTTGCTGAGGAAATACATTCCCTGACATTTCAACACCATCATCACCAGTTGTAAAGAATGACAGTGAGGAAGGGATGGAATCAATCACTAAATATAGTGCTTTCCAAAAATACAGTACCAAGTCATTAGTTATTTTGCTCCTATTTAATGCATGCAGTATATAGAGATTAAGAAAAGTATGAGGGATAAATGTCGGATTATTTGGAATAACAGCACTTCTAGTGGTCAAGCTTTCCATAAGTCTGGATGTATATACAACATTTGGAGGGAGGCGATTAATAGTATTAGATCAGAATCAATGGAATTGATGAATGAGTTATAAAATGTAGCACATTAGCATTCTAGCATTATACCCAGACATGTACATTTAAACATATTCTCTGCTGTCTTCTTTGCTTTTCTCCCACCTCTTGTCTGTCAGCATATGTGATGAGTGGAACCTGCACACTGGGCAATAACTACAGTGGTAATACAAATGAATGGGTGTCATTACCAGCATGGTGTCTTATAATATAGAAGCTTCATAAAAGCCAGACACACAATCCAAGTTCACATGGAGGGATAGGGTCCTATGCCTGATAACATTGTACTTATACTGAGTCTGGCTTGATTTAAACATTCTGCAGACTGGATGATTTGCTTTTGCAAGTTAATGAGAATTATATTGTTCATATCTATCACTAGCTTCTGGGGATATTTGACCCCAGATCATACAGTCCAGGGGTCACCAGTCTTATATGTGAAGGGCTGGTTGGGCTGCAGGCTTTTATTCTAAGTATTTAAATTTGCCTCATTCTTCGTGCTGTGTTTTCTGTTCTTGTGGAGAAGGACTGCTGCTGTGGCAAGACAAGAAAAACAAAAACAAGATAACCTGCTCCATAATTAGCAGGACATGAGCTGGCATGGGGCAGCTCACTGTTGTACATTCTCTCCTGTTTGGTTATACAAAAATTGGCTGGAAATGACAGAAGTGGTGATGCCAGTACCTACCCTTTGGTTGTATTTTACACAATAAGGACACACACATTTTCCTCACACACAGGAAGTCTAAATATAAACACTTAGGACCATGACAACACACAAACACACATTGATTCTCACATTCACATTCTCATTCTTCTTCCCAAGATGTGTTACTGTTGATATTTCAACACTCTCCACCCACCCAACCCTGAAATAGACAAAGGGCAAGGACTTTTCTGTTTTGCCATCCTGCCTTCCCTCACATCTTCTTTTCTAAGCACAGGAGATGACACATTGTAGAGCCATGTCACCATCTAGCACTCATGGACGATCGTAAATGTGTATGAGTAGTGGGCCGGAAAGATGCAGGAAATGTCTGAGCCATTTCTAATTTTGTGCTCCATAAGCCAGCTGTCAAGAGTTCAGATTTGACATCTGCATTATCCCTACTGCACTGCTGAACTCACTCACTGTTTGGTTGAATTTAACAAATAGTGGATAGAAGGACATTTGACTCATGCCACATCCTGTCTTCATTTGCCTCTGTAGTTGTTTGACTACAAAGTTTCACCTTGCATTTCATCCAGTTGTGAAGATTTCACCTCGACAAGGTGCCAGTCATCTCTCTCTGGAGTGTGTGCATATCTCTTTCTCAATAGAAAGAATTTATTTTGGAAATAAAGATATTACAATGACAGCACTGTGAGAACTTTAACTATATTACTTATATTACTATATAACTTATAATTACTTACATTTGTCAACAATCACATTTTTGTGCATTTTAACGTTATTGATTAGGAATGGAATAAAACATGTGGAGGCATGCTTTTATAGGAATCACAGACAGGGTGGTGTGATGCAGTCCAACAGGAATTTAAGTTACTTTTGTGATCACCCCAAAAGTTTACTATTTTTTAACGGCACACCCCACAATGTTCTATTCCTCTTATACCAATTTTGCTCTCTTGGACTCTTGGCCACGGATGCCATGGTATTGTTGGGATTGAAACCTGCAATCTCCTGATGATAGGGTGAGTACTGTTCCATTATGCCTCTCAAGAAACAGTTGTTATCTCACCAGTGAATGGGTGTGTGAATGTGTGTGAGTTGGCACCCCATCCAGGGTTCCCTCAGATAGGCTCCATGCAACCCTGCATAGGATAAGTGGTATGGAAAATGGGATGGATGGAAGTATTGCACTTTTTAATAATCAGAAAGCCTGGTTTGCAATGTTTGCAAACTAGCTACAATAGCAAACCAGCATTGCCACATTGCTACATAAACACAAGAAAACATTAATGCCTATAAAAAAATTAACAATAAAGTGAACTGGTATAAAAATAAATTTTGCACTCAGATGTTTGTTACTGTGAGTTATAAAAGAGGCAATCAGTGGTGTAAAAATTATTAACAATACCTACAAAAATTCTCTATGACAGCATATTGTGACATAAGTTATAATGATTTTGTTACTATGACATAGCTGATATTTTGTCATATTGTCCAATTCTACCAATTATCTGTTTATTGGGGTGTTTCTAATGTCATCCCTTCATGCTTTTTAAATCCAGTGTTGGCCTATTTCAACAAGTTCACCAGGAAGTCTTTAGTAACGTTATCATAACCTTTAGGTGAGTGGTATTTATGATGCTGGCCATCTGATGCTGGGTTTGGTCTGAGTCAGGCCTGCTGTTGGGTTAATGAATCATTGGCCAAATGTTCTCTCTTCGCCTGGATGATGTAAGAAACACTTCAACAGCTTTTCTATGGGTGACGTACTCCACGAGCAATGTCTGCTTTGATTATTTTCCATTCAGCATACTGTAAATGCCAAAGAAAATCATGGCCAGGGTTATTTACCCTGAATCAGAGAAAGGCTGAAACGTTGACTAGACAAGGCTGAGTTATTAAGCCTCTGAGGTTTTGTCAGAGGAAATGTGCAGTGGGACAAGATATCGCACTTAACCGAGCAAGTGTCGCGCGTGTGCCCATCCACGCTCCTGGCCACGAGGCCGGCACCACCACCTGCGCACATTCCGCTTCCAGCACCAGCGTACGCTCAGCCAGCACCGGCTGCACACATTCCAGCCGCGCTGCCTGCACAATGTCCCACATTACCTATGCCGGAGAGATATGCTGGAGAGCTGGAACGACGTAAGGGTTTCCTGCTACAGTGCTTGCTGTTTTTTGAGAGCTACCCTGACATGCCGAGGCCTTTCCATGCACCCCCTGCTCAGCCACATCTGATTCAGTCTATTGACGGGTCCCCCATGGGGGGGGGGATCATATCCCCTGAGCAACTGCCTGAACATCCCCGTGGTCCATTTGGCTGCCATGACACTGGAGAGTCCCACAACTCTTGTCCCAGTCTCGGGTCCTCCTGGATATCGGTATTCAGCAAGGATTTACCACCAAGCAGTTTACCACCACACCGTCCCTACAACTGCGCAACTGAGCTCCATCCCAGAGCTAGCCCACCCCGACGTCGTGTATATCCTCTCTCCCAAGTGGAAAATAGGGCCATGGAGGAATATATTCAGGAGGCCCTCCAACTGGGGTACATTAGACCCTCCATGACCCCGCGTCTGCCGGGTTCTTTTTCGTTGAGAAGAAAGGGAGGATTACCGGGGCCTAAACCAAGTGTCAAATACTGGTATCCCCTGCCACTGGTTCCTGCAGCCCTTGAACAGTTAAGATTTACGAAGCTGGACCTGCACAGCACATACAACCTGGTCCGGATCCGGGAGGGGGATACGTGGAAGATAGCATTTAGCACTACCTCCGGGCACTAGGAACACTTGGTCATGCCATATTGGTTCACTAACTACATGGGCCCCTCAGTGTTAGAGTCTAATTAATTAATTTAACCTTTACCGTTGGTTCATTCGAGGTTTCAGTACGATAGCACAACCCTTGATGTCCCTCTTGCATGGCAAGCCCAGGTGGCTCATTTGGACCCCAGCTGCCCAGGACGAGCTGGACAAGCTCAAGAGGGCCTTCACCACAGCCCCCATCCTCAGACACCCGGATCCCTCCAGACCCTTCTTCCTGGAGGTTGATGCTTCTGAAGCAGGGGTAGGGGCCATTCTCTCACAGAGGCTTGGAGATAAGCCCAAGCTGCACCCCATGTCATTCTTCTCCCACAAGTTTTCATCAGCAGAATGCAATTATGATGTGGGGAACCGAGAACTCCTGGCAGTAAAACTGGCCTTGGAGGAGTGGAGGAACTGGCTAGAGGGTTCCACGCACCCATTTGTTATCTATACAGACCATAAGAACCTTGAGTATCTGAGGATGGCCAAACATCTTATGCCTTGCCAGGCCTTCTGGTCTCTGTTCTTTTCAAGGTTCTAGTTTGCCTTGTGATATAGGCCAGGAGTGAAGAACACTAGCGGACCATGTCGAGCGGACCATGGAGGTTATATCCTGCCCCCCTCCTGTATTGTTAGCACCATAGAATGGACTCTGGACCAGGCTTTAGCACACCTTCCCAGGTCACAAATCTTGGCAGCATGTCCTCCTGGCAAGCAATTTGTCCTGAAGCGATACCAACTGGAGCTCATCACCTGGGCCCACAAGGCACCTGTGACGGCCACCCGGGGATATATCGCACCCACCGACTACTGGCCGAGAAGTACTGGTTGCCCCACATGTCTAGGAAGGTACAGCATGTAGTGTCCTCCTGCTCCACATGCACCCAGGGTAAGGTATTGCGTACTCTGCCAGCCAGTAAGCTTATGTCATTACCTATCTCTGCATGCCCGTGGTCCCACCTGGCCCTGGATTTCATCACGGACTTGCTGGAGTTGCAGGGGAACACCACGATCCTAGTGATCATCGATCGCTTTTCAAAGTTCTGCACCTCTTTGGATGGATGAATGGAGGATGAATGTTTCCAACAATGTGAACAGGTCTGGGAATGGCACATCAACATCTAGTGCAGGCCTCACGCACTGCCAAACGAAAGGCGGATCATCACCAGAGGGATCACTTCAATTAACAACCCGGGGACAGGGTGTGGCTTTCCACAAAAGACCTAAAACAGCCACTCCCGGGCAGGAAACTTATCCTCAGGTATATCGGCCCCATTCAAATCAAGGAACAAATTGATGAGGTCACGTACCGGCTGGACGTGCCAAAGCATAGACGCATTTCCCCGTCATTCCATGTCTCTCTCCTTAAGCCAGTTATACCGGGACCCTTAGCCACGGGGGTGCCAGGTGACTCCTTACTGGAACCATTAGAAATTGATGGCCAACCAGCCTATTGTATCCGTAACATCCTAAATTCCAAATTCCAGATGTCGGAGAGGTAAACTCGAGTACCTGGTGGACTGGGAAGGATATGGCCCAGAGGAGCAGTGCTGGATCCTGTCCCAGGACATTCTGGCCACAAGCCTGTGCAGGGACTCCCATGCTGCTCACCCAGCAAAACTGAGACCATGGGGGTGAGGGAGGCCTCGGAGGGATTCGGCTCCTGGAGTGAGCCCTTTGGGGGGGGGCCCTGTCATGTTGCGACGAACTTGCAGACACAGTTCCCAGAGTGCTGCGCGAACTACAAACAGGGCCAATGAGAACTACACTTCCCAGTCATGCAGTATTGATTGCGGAAATGTGTACTCTATCATAGGTTATAAAGGACCCCGTTAACATCAGAGCCTCACAAAGTAAATGTTTAGCAGTCGTATCTTTGTCATTCACCAAGCCTTTTTCTTTGTTTTGGATTTCCACAGTTTTTGGATATATTGCCTGTAATTGAATTACAATTCCCTGCCTTGTCTAGTTTGGATTGTTCGCCCGATCACCTACCTTGTTTCTGTCTTCCGTGTTCCTCTTTCGCCTGACCCTCGCACTCCAGTTCCGTTTACCTATGCTTGCTTCCAACCAGGTAACGTAACCACCACAATACAGATTTTAAATTATAATTGTATTTCTTTAAGAAAAAAGGTTATGCAACACCTATATCACCCATGTGACAAAAGTAATTGCTCCTAAACCTACCTGGCTTTCTGATAACTGGAGATCAGTCTCCACATCACTGTGGAGGAATGGTGTTTCACTCTTCTTTGCAGAATTGATTTATTTTAACAATTTAAATTAATTTTATTTAAGCCTTGCAAGGCTTTTGAGCACAAACTGCCTGTTTAGAGAGCAGAATTCATGGTTCAATTATGACATTGTGCCTAGGCCCTGAAGCAGCAAAGTGTCCGCACACCAACACATTACCACCACATTTGACTGTTGGTATAAGGTGCTTCTTTTTGAATGCTGTTAACATTATTCCTGATAGGACCCATTCCACTTCCATTCAACTCATCAGTCCCAAAAGGCTTGAGGTCATGAGGGTATTTTTGGCAAATGTGAGAGGAGCGTATATGTTACTGTTGGTTAGTACTGGTTTGTGCTCTGCAACTGTACCATGGATACTATTTTTGCCCAGTCTCTTCCTAATGGTTTGTGTGCTTAAACATGTAAAATATTAATTTAATACAGTCACCTCAACCACACTGAGATGATTTTGCAGATCTAGTAATAACCAATAAGGCCATTTTTTGATCACCAGTTTTGCTCATTATTCCGAAGAGTTCCAATGATTCTTGAAAGTTTTAAGCCTATTTGCTGTAATGTGCTATATAATGCTTTTAATAGGACTGTCACGATTCCCCCTGCTGGCCAGGTGCGGCACTGCACCTCGGCCGGTTCTGTTTTCCTCTGTTTCACCTGCTCAGCTCAGCAGTGGACTTCATTGACAGTTTCACACACGTGGACTATTGTTTACATTTGTTTGTCATGTCTCCTCCCTGAGTTACGTATGTGTTTAGCTGTCACGTGCCCCAAGTGCCCGCAGCTGTTGGTAATCTCACGCAATGATTCAGCGCGTACTTATACCATGCAGCTGCGAGCACTCGGGGCGGAATATTGTATGAATGAATGTATCTCTGTCTTTGCTTCTGTCGTCAGGTATGTCTGGTATTCTTGTTTAGACCAGTCTGAGTTCATGTCCTGTTCCTAGTGTCACGTTTGTTTGGTCCCAGTGAGTATGGTCTAGACGAGTTTATCCACTAACCCGTCTAGTGCCTCCGTCTGCGTATTTCTGTGCCTTAGCAGTTAGCCATTAGCCTTCCCGGAGCTCCCGTTTTGTGACTCGTGTACCGAACCCGTTTTTGTGACAAAAACCTCGTCTTCTGCCTTGCCCTATTTAAGTCTGTCTGCATGATCGCCTGACCCTCGCCTGTTTATGGATTATCGCTATTGGAATCTCGTTTTGGATTATACTGTTTGACTCATCTGTAAATAAAGCACTGTTCATTCTGCACTTGCGTCCAGCCTCCTTCTCCGCCGTCACGGAGACGTTACAGAATATTCCGCCCTAACAAGGACGCAGCAGAGTCATCAAAGGACTATATCTAGAAGCAGTAGACGGCACCATGGCGGACTTTATTTTTTCCGAGGTCAAAAACGTGGAGGAGCTTTCAATCGCATGGAAGTGACTGGCAGAGCAAATTGAACTGGGTAAACAGCTGAAGCAGGCCGGCGGGGAAGACACCCCCATATACCAATGGTACATGGACTACATCCCCGCAGAGCTGGCAAGGCTTACACGCATGCAGGCGCTACTGACGCAGACGGAGGACGCGGTAACACACCAGTCAGTGCCTCATGTGCCCAAGTCGGAGTCCCCAGTGCCTCATGTGCCCAAGTCGGAGTCCCCAGTGCCTCAGGTGCCCAAGTCGGAGTCCCCAGTGCCTCAGGTGCCCACGTCGGAGTCCCCAGTGTCCCAGGTGCCCACGTCGGAGTCC
>JAFFST010053959.1:2909-15559 GCA_022414735.1 Noturus placidus
CGCAGCCGAGTGTGAAGCGGCTGGGATGAGAATTAGCACCTCTAAATCTGAGGCCATGGTTCTCAGTAGGAAACCGATGGAGTGCCTACTCCGGGTAGGGAATGAGAACATAACCCAAGTGAAGGAGTTCAAGTACCTCGGCGTCTTGTTCACGACTGAGGGGACATGGGAGCGGGAAATTGGCCGGAGAATCGGAGCAGCGGGTGCGGAATTGCAATCGCTTTACCGTACCGTTGTGACGAAAAGAGAGTTAAGCCAGAAGGCAAAACTCTCGATCTACCGGGCAATTTTCGTTCCTACCCTCACCTATGGTCATGAAGGTTGGGTAATGACCGAAAGAATTAGATCGCGGTTACAAGCGGCCGAAATGGGTTTTCTCAGGAGGGTGGCTGGCCTCTCCCTTAGGGATAGGGTGAGAAGCTCGGCTATCCGAGAGGAACTCAGAGTAGAGCCGCTGCTCCTTTGCGTTGAAAGGAGTCAGCTGAGGTGGTTTGGGCACCTGGTAAGGATGCCCCCTGGGCGCCTCCCTAGGGAGGTATTCCAGGCACATCCAACTGGGAGGAGACCTCGGGGAAGACCCAGGACTAGGTGGAAAGACTATATTTCCACACTGACCTGGGAACGCCTCAGGATCCCCCAGTCAGAGCTGGTTAATGTTGCTCAAGAAAAGGAAGTTTTTGGTTCCTTGCTGGAGCTGCTACCCCCGCGACCCGATTACGGATAAGCGGTTGAGGATGGATGGATTGATGGATGGATGAAATAGCAAAACTCAATGTGAGATGTGTGATAATCAACACAGATGCACAGAGATGCAGATGAATTATTATTACATCTCTCTGTAGGGCTGCTGCATATACACCATTTTAAAACATATTCCGATCTATTGTATATTCAGACATAGCTACTATATGTTACATTAAACCTCATTATATAAAATTATCCCACTTTTTTTTTTCTTTTACTACCTAGACATTGTGATCAGACAGAAAGATGACGGATATCATGTATCTACTGATACACAGTCACTATTTCAAGATTGGTATATTCAGGTGACCTCTTAATGCTCTCCCTCTTTTGTAGATCTCATAGTCACCTGAAGATTGGGCTGGCGTGTCCAGCGCCCACAATTAAATCCACTTTAGTGTGCTTTGATCACGTAATAGTCCACCATGCTGCTCAACAAATCATGTGATGACTGGCGCTCTTATCCCTGAGAAGGAGTTGTAATTTTAGATTGTTTTGACTGGCCGTACCAAGGTGCACTACTGACGTAGTGATTCCAATGTAATGTCAAGTACAGAGTAAGAGTAAGTATATTGCAGATGTATCAATTCATTTTTTTCCGTTTGCATTACACATTTCCACATTTATTTTGCAATGTACTAGAACATATGTCATCTATCAGCACAGTTTGTGGTCATCCCTGACTTATCAGATAGATAGAGATAATCAGAGAGCCTGTAATACATGGGGAAGATGCAGCAAGTATGAGGGATGGGATCAAGCTTCATCTGGTTTGATCCCTGTCCCTACAGTATGTGTGTTATTTTGTCTGTAGGATGAACATGAGTGTTAGTGCAGTGCTCCATGGATTGGTGTTTACACAGCTGTAATGTTCTTAATGATTCTGATAAAACTTCAATGAAGGGTGAAGATTAATATCAGGATATTGTGTATTAGTTATTGTATCTTTAATATAAACCCTGTCTCTTTAGGAATTTCAGAGACAGTTTGTGTTACATGAATCTTGTGGAATTTTCATAGAAGCACAACTGAGTTTGACCAAGTACAGGCTTTATTCATTAACAGGTTACGACAGATGTGAGATATCAGAAGGACAGTGAGTCATCTTGCGTGTGACAGATTCTAGATATCTTCTGATCTATTGCTGAGAATGAAATGAGTCAGCAGAGCTGGTACCATGTAGAATGTAGAATTATGTTTCTAAGCCGTACATGTGGTTCCTTCGTCAAGTTCTGGGGGAGCTGTCTTTTCTGCTGTCCTTGTACAAATCCTCCATGAACTCAATGACTCCAGCAGCATATCAGCAGGGAGCACTGACGGTGAAAAAGGGACATGTGGCACTATGCAGTGAAAAGTGTCACAGAGGAAAATTTGTATGATATGATCTGTATCGATCCTGAGCACAGCTGGTTTAACACTTTGTATGTTGCAAAGATATCCTGAGGTAGTATCTTTTGGATTAAAATGTCACATTTGAGAGGAATTCCTCTTGCAGTGTGAAAAGAAATGGAATCTTTCCTTTCTGGTTGTGACTTGTCCACGTTTACATGATTGCGTTGATGATTTTTTTACATGATTGCGTTGATGATCATGTTGCCAGTCGCATCGATCAATTCCTTAAATTCTTCGACTTGCTCCTGTTTACTGCAGTATTGCTGAAGATTAAAAATTACTGTACAGTAAGATGTAAAAAGTCACCATTCTCTGCAGAAGGGTGTTTGTACCAATACTTTTCTTTTTTCAGACTCATTTGAAATGTTGCATGTGACATTGGAATCCATGGCATCTTTATAAGAATCTCTATAAACCACGGTGTACTTAAACCAGTGGTTCCCTAAGGAGATACTGTTAATTAAGCTAATAGGACACATTATTCAGAAAACAATGACCCTGCTGCTCTTATTCCTTATTAACTATTAAAATTGGGACTGCAAGTTATTTAACTTTAAATGCCACACTGTTGTTACACTCTGACAGACTGTTGTGTGTGATGCATATACAGCCTGTATCATATATTCTACTCTATGGTACTGTCCTTAAGGTTTACCATTTGGGGCAGCAGAAGGAAAATTCCCAAGTGTGTGTATTTGTGTGTTATCTGACAACACTCACAGTTCTTTTTCTCTCAGCTGGAGCTGTGGAGCCCTCTAACCCTGTGCTATCTTGCGCCTGGCTATTTTGTTTTTCTTGGCCATTCCTGGAGCCTTAGGTAGCCAAGAGCAGAGAAAATAGATTGCGAGTAGGAGTGCACTGGGGCATCCTGTCTGGTGCACATGTCTGTGTGTGCATGCATATGAGAGCCAATATGTGTGTCTTTAGTACTCCTACGAACCTTTAGTCAGTATCTCGGGCACAATTTATCACCACTCTTGTTCAGGGAGTGAGTTCATTATCTAGTGAGGGTATGGCATGCAGCAATCCTCTTTGATCCAGCCGAAGCTTAGGCTTATACTAGTTTTAGCATATCCAGGGTTAGCGCATTCACTAACCCCCCTCCCCCCCACCCCCCAACCGTGTAAGCCACACAGTGAATGAACCCACAGCAACGCCATTGCCATTCACACAGCACAGCTTGATGAAGTGTTACATCCCTACATCCGGGCATAAGGGGGATGGGAGGTGGAGGACAAGGAAATCAGTGCTTGAGGTTGTGTACTGCTTTGGATGCAACAGGTGCTTTATGAATTGTTACACTCCCCTCTTTTCCCAAGGTGCTAGGAACAGCATGCGTGTCATTGGCACAGAATTGCGTTCAGTTGTTGCAGTAGTTGTTGCTCTTTTTACGTGCGTCTGTATATTTGAAGAGCGAGATGGTGGAAGAGGCCTTCCTGGAATGTGGTCTGATTATTTTGGATCTGGAATTCTCTTTCAACAACTCTCTTCACATCGCAAAGCTCTTCCCATAACTCAAATTCTGAGTGAGATTATTTCCATAAATAATAACTTGTCCTCAACATTTTCCTTTTTTCTTAAGCCTCAGTTTTCTTATGGATTTTTATAAACTGTACTATTCATTTTTCTATATTGATAAAATGCTGACGTGAGATATAAAGTATGTTATTATGCTGCATTAAAATAATGACCATTAGGATTTTAAATGACAAAAACGGATCAGGATGTATACTATGAAGAGAGCATATTGGAAGTGTAACTCATGTCAATCTTCATCCCTCCTTCCACCTCACTATCTGTTTCTGTTTCACTCATCAGCCTCCATGCTGATCATAGATTTATATTCACAGTGCTGTAAAAGGTCATGACCTTGACTCACTTCACTGTGTTTTGGGATTTTCACCATTTAACCATCTGGTTAAAACGTGTAGCCAACATATTGATTTTTCAGCACTGGTAAAGAAGAGACACAGCTAAGCAAACATCACTGTTCTAAGACACCAAATAAGATTAGTTTAAATGCATTGTGCATCTTTACAAAATACAAAATATAGTTAATGTCACAGAGGGCACGTGATGGCTTGATTTAGAAAGCTGTGGTGGTTGTTAGCTATCAATTGGCAGGCATTTATTGTGATTTGTTTTTTCACACATGGCATTCATGTCACGATTTTCAGGCCGTGATGTGCTTTCATGCTGGCCTAATCCAATATGGCTTCTATTAGAGGCATTGGGGAGGCTATGCTGAGGCATTTTTCAAGGTCTTAAAACTAAACTAGTCTCAAAGGATTTCTCTTTCTCTCTCTCTCTAACCTGCCCCCTCTGCTATTTTTTCTTTCTGAATTTATGTTTTTTATTCCTCTTGCACAGCATTTGTTCCTGTCTGAGTTGCCAAAAGCTGCCTGCCCTTTCTCTCACCCTCACTGCAGTATACAGTGCATTCCCTATGCAGATCCTTAAGTCATAGCTGGATTATCGGGGAGCTGTTCTTCCATCTCTCTGTTTCAAGAGCTGATGTCTCTTTGATGTGTGTGCCCTCTTTGACCTGCTCTGTTATTTAGCTGCTTTTACTCTCCCTAATGCATGCAGTCAGAGCAATCCAAAACCATCCAGCGAATTTACATTCTGTGTTATATTTCTCTGCTGGTTATTCTTCATTATTAGCACTGTCTCTGTGCTGACTCGGTGCACCGTTAGCCCACATCAAACAGCACACCAGGGTAAGATGGGGTTGTGATCGTGAAAGAGATTGGCTAGATTGATGCACCTGGGATGTTGGATCTTTACAAGTCTGCCAAAAGAAAGTGTCTTACAAAGCATGAATTGAGAAGTCAACTACTGGAATGGACCCTTTAAAGCTGCAAAGCAATAAAGTTAAACGTATCAAAGAGAAGGTTTAAAAAAGAATTGTGTATTAAACTTTGTTGAAATCCAATCCTAGAACTGTGGATTCAAATTAGAAGTGATTTTAAGTACTGACATAGTAGTGACAGGACAGTGTGTTAGCGATTGTTCTGAATGCTGAGTTTATGTGAATACATAAAATAGTGTACCTTTAACTCATTGTACGCTCACCAGTCACTTTAATAAGAACACCTGTACGCCTGCTCATTTATTGCAGGTATCCTAAGTTTTTCCACACCGACTTTAACCGTGGTATGATTATTGGTTGCTGTTGGTTGCTGCTGATCTCCTGGGCTAAATTGAGTGTTTCATAAACTGCTGATTTTCACACACAACAATCTCTAGTGTTTAAACAGAATGATGTGGAACAACAAAAAACATCCTGTGAGCAGAGAGTCTGTAGGCTGAAACACCTTGTTGAAGAGAGAGATCAGAGGAGAATGGCCAGACTGGTCTGAGCTGACAGGAAGTCTATAGTAACTCAAATAATCACTCTGTACAATTGTGGTGAGCTGTAAAGCATATCCACGTGCACAAACATCAAACATTGGGTTGGATGAGCTACAGCAGCAGAACACCATATTGGCTGACCATAGTGTCAGCCAAGAACAATAACCTGAAGCAATCAGGAGCACAGTGTCACCCAAACTGGACAGTTGAAAATAAAAAAATAAAAATCACTTGGTCTTTTTCTAATCTTCAACTGTCTACTTTGGGTGAGTCTGTCTCCATGATAGTCTCAGATTCTTGATCTTGGCTGCATTCTGAAATGCTTTTCTCCTCACCACGGTTGTAAGGAGTGCTTATTTGAGTGCTTATCCTTCCTGGCCATCTTCCTCTGACCTCTCTTATCGACAAGGTGTTTCCACCCACAGAACTGTCACTCACTCGGTTTTTTGTTTTTCGTGCCATTCTTTGTAAACTCTAGAGACTGTTGTGTATGAAATTCCCAGGAGAGCAGCAGTTTCCGAATTACTCAAACCAGCCCATCTGGTACCAACATCCATGCCACGATCAAAGTCACAGATGTCACACTTTTTTTTTATTCTGATGTTTGATGTGAACATTAGCAGAAGCTCTTGACCTGTATCTGCATGATTTTATGCATTGCGCTGCTGCCATATGATTGGCTAATAACTGCATTAATGTGTAGTCAGACAGGTGATCCTAATAAAGTGGACATAAACACTATGATCAAGAATAAGATGGACATCTTTTTTCTTATATTATATTATATTATCCATGCATCCATCTTCTATACCGCTTATAATTAATTTTTAATTAATCAATTTGTATAGCGCTTTTTACAATGGTACATTGTCTCAAAGCAGCTTTACAGAAATATAATTTTATATTTTTACATTTACAAGCGGCTTACAAATGAGCGCACATTCACACACCAATGGTAGCAGAGCTGCATGCAAGGTGCTAGCTTGCCATTGCGGGCAACTTAGGGTTCAGTGTCTTGCCCAAGGACACTTCGGCATGGGATCACCCGGGCTGGGATTCGAACCGCCAACCCCACGGTTAGTGGATTAATGGACAACCCGCTCTACCGACTGAGCCACAGCCGCCCCAGCCACTTATCCTTCCTTCAGGGTCACGGGGAACCTGGAGTCTATCCCAGGGAGCATGGGGCACAAGGCAGGGTACACACTGGACAGGGTGCCAATCTATCGCAGGGCACAATCACATACACATTTACACACCCTATATTACATATATTATATTATATTATATTATATTATATTATATTATGTATGGGTAGTTAATCACAGGTTGCAAAGTTATTAGACATGTACAGTGAGAGTAATCTAGTACTAGTACTAGGGAATAGGTTCCCCAAAATAGCATGTGCAAAAAAGTGTGAAGTACGAATCTAAAAAATCTAAATCTAAAAAAAAAGTATTTGAATAAACGTGGCTATAACAGCATATATAAAGATAGATGGTTTTTGACATGAAATTAATTGCTATACAATCAATATATAACAGATGCTTTTAGACAATCAATGTGTCTTTGTGTCTCTGTAGAATCTCTGAATGCAATTTTCTCCTTTTTCACTTTTGGTAGATAACCAGATTTAAAAAATTCTATATAATTAATTGGAGATGGTATATGTGCAAAAGAGAAACCAAAATCAAATTCAAATATTACTGGTCACACACACAGCCATACACAATATGACGTGCAGTGAAACATTTAAACATTTCAGTTCAAGAAAGCCCATAGTTTTCAGAATTACTGTACTGTGCAAAAGTTTTAGGCACCCTATTTTTTTAAGTACAAACTTTGTTATAGATTTTTATATACAAAAAACATTTTAGATTCTCAAACATTAGTTTTCTAGCACAAAATTAAATGAAACAGAGACTACTATTTTTATTTTTATATTTTTGTAACACCAAATATTGATTTTGTTACTGCTCTTTACAGTATTTTTTTAAAATGTCGGAACATTTCATTTCATTGTTTTGAAGGCATCTTTGCTCTACAGCATTTCTTTTCAATTCAATTCAATTTTATTTGTATAGCACTTTTTACAAGACATTGTCTCAAAGCAGCTTTTCAGAAACATATAAACACGGTATGCAGATTTCAAAAGTGCAAATTTATCCCAATTGAGCAAGCCAGTGGCAAGGAAAAACTCCCTAAGATGTTAAGAGGAAGAAACCTTGAGAGGAACCAGACTCAGAAGGGAACCCATCCTCATCTGGGTAACAACAGATATTCTTAAAGAGTTCATTATTGATTTATATGAAGTCTGTATGGCCTTAGAAGCAGCCATAGTCCCAGCAGTTTGGAATTGGAGTAGATGAGAGCTCCATCCAGAGGTAGGGCATCCGAAACAGATCAGGCAGGGCCGGAGAGAACAGAGGATCAGGATCTCTAGTATCTCCATAAAATCGTGATGTGTGCATGATTGCATGTGCCTAAATCTTTTGCAAAGTTCTATATATAGGAAATTATAAAAATTGCACCATGTGGTGGGCTTCCCCAGACCACCACATATAAGATGTGACATTAAACTGCTTGCTATTGTCTTATGCATCACTGGAACTACTGATCCTGATAGATGTGTAGTAGGTCATCATTTTGTAGTTCTATTTATGAATGCACTTTATTTCATGGGGTCAGCTCTCTCTCTCTTTATAGTCACTTTTCTTGGTTAACAGGTTAACAGGTTAGCTAGTTTACTAGTCAGTTTGTTGGATAGTTGGTGTATCATGTAATAGTTAGGGACACCTAATATTTGGAGTTTTATTTACAGTAGAAATACCTTTTGGATTTTTGCATATTAGAAACATCTATCTTGTAATTAGATTGGGCCCTGTGAAACCCAGTATGTGGTGATTGACATCACTGCTTAAATTAACCCCCGACTAATTGAACATATTAGATCCGTAATGTCCCTTCTATGCATTTGTGTGTCTGTTATAACAGCTGTTTCCTCGTTGTATTTAATAATGGATGGAGCTCATTTCAGAGACACAGAGAAGACATGTCAACACCAAAGAAAGCAAAGGGTCATAGGTTAAGATAGAACACGCAGTGGTGGCTTGCTGATCTTTGACCCTGACCTTATTATGCACCTCCGTCCATCATCAGACCCAGACTCGGACTGAGCAGGGAGAATCAATGAGAAGTGCAGGGACTATGATTTCAAAATGCATAACAGATGTTTTCTAGTAAAACAGATTATTAGAGAATAATTTTGAAAATATGGTGCCATAGCATTACTACCTCAAAGTTCCGGGTTCCCCTGTTTAATCCAGAGCCTGGGAGTTTTCCATGTTCTTTCAGTGTCCATATGCATTTTCTCCTACTGTTGGAGGGATGGTGTAAACTAAATTTCCAATAGAATGCATATGTGCATAGTACCCTGTGATAGACGGTTGTCCCATCAAATGTGTATTCTCGCCTCCCAATAGGCTTTGCACCCACCTCAAAGCTTACTAGGATTTAACAGTTACTAAAAATGGATGAATGAATGAATGAATCCTGTTACAATTATTTGCATTAGCATTAGTTTGACATTAATGTCTGGCACTGCTGAGCTAATGTAGCTTCATCATTCATTCATTCATTCATTCATTCATTCATTCATTCATTCAAATAAAAAAATATGGATAAAATGGAAATAAAGTAAAAAATAACGCTACTAAAAATAAAATATCCGGTAAAAAGAGCAATAATTTAGAAACAAAGCACTACCAAAATCAAACACAGCTCTCTGTGATATATTTTTCCATGTTGATGTATTTTAATATATTGTTCAAAATATTAGCTAGCTAATGAATTTATTATCTAGCTAATAGATCAGCAGTTTCTGAAATACCCAGTCCATCCAAAATGACAACAATACCCATGCCACAGTCACTGAGATCACATTTATTCCCTGTTCTGATATTTGATGTTCTGAGCTTCACATTTGCCTACATAATTTTAAACATTGAGGAGCTGCCTCATGATTGACAGATTGGATAATTACATGAATGTGCAGGGGTATATGTGTTCCTATTAAAGTGGTTGGTGAAAGTGTGTGTGTCTGTGCAGTATTGTAAACATGGTAACAGATTGTGTTGCTGGTTTCTGGAGCAGCATCAAGTCTATTTGCTGGTGTTTATGGAGCTCTGACAGTATACCCTTATGGACATTACTCTTCCACGCTTGACTGGTCCTTCATCCCAGTCCCCTCCTCACGAATCCCCCTCCTCTACCTCTTTTTTCCGCATCCTTTGTTTCATCCCCGTCTGCACCACCACTGACTCCAGTAAAAGAAGAGATATCAGGCTTTACAGAGACTCTTTTCTGCCATATGACTGAGTTGCTTATGCTGTAGCAGTGATTAGGCTTCATTTTGGAATGTATAATGTGGTGGGGTCAGTGTAAACATGTAAAATGCTGTTTGGGTTTTGGGCAGCCATGTAATTGAGCTGAGACACGATGAAGAATGTCTGTTGAATGACAACAGTGCTTTAAAGGGCTTATATTTCTCCTCCTTAACAGTGCTGTTTCTCTTAGTCTCTCATGCTACTGGAGTCTCTTGTCTTATTCCATTTTTCTCTCTCCCTTCATCTCCCTTATTCTGATGTCTTGGTTCAGTAAAAGCACTTAGATGTGGGGGTCATGGGCATTGTATGGAGTTACTCCAGCTCCTGTTCTGCTCTTTTTCAGAGGTCTTGTGATAATCTCACTATATCCTTGACCTGATGCTAAAATTATCCAATGGAAATTGTGTGATGTTTAAGACTTAGAAATGAAAGAATCAATTCAGAATAATTTTTGGCGTTGAATAACATGTGATTGGGGCAAAGAAGAACATAAATGACCACTATTAAGGTAAAGTTAAAGATTTGTATTTATCACTGTGGAGAAATTAATAGGCATGACTACATTTACATAATAACGAATGAAACATGATGGGCATGCTGACAATCAAAGATGGGGTGGCATTAACAACATAATCCGAAGTGTTTTTTATTCCATTTTATACTACGGCAATTTGTCAACACTAACCATTTTTATTTAATTAAGTACAAAATGTTTTACCCATTTATAGTTACAGTACATATAATATTGTAGTGGGGGCACACAGTGGATTAGTGGTTAGCACGTTCGCCTCTTACTTCCAGGGTCTAGGGTTCGAGTCCTGCCAGGGCCGTGTGTGTGGAGTTTGCATGTTCTCCCTGTGCGTTGGGGGTTTCCTCCGGGTACTCCGATTTCTTCCCCCAAAGTCATGCATGGTAGGCTGATTGGCGTGTCCGTAGTGTATGAATGGGTGTGTTAATGTGATTATGCCCTGTTATGGACTGGCACCCTGTCCAGGGTGTACCCCGCCCTGTGCCCGATGCCTCCTGGGATAGGCTCCAGGTTCCCCGTGACCCTGATAAAGGAGTAAGCGTTAGAGGATGGATGGATAATATTGTAGAATATTTGTGAAACAAGTTAATTCTTTATTCACATATGTTACAGCAGCTGTAAACTGTCTCCTTCACCAGCCTCTCTATTTTCTTCTCTCTGGACCTTAATAATACAAAAAAAAATTCTTACGAAAAATACAAATAAACATCTCTGTACAGAAACTTCACTAAATCAACATTAAAAAAAAAAGAAAAAAAGTGTAACTATGTGGAACTCTGTCAACATAACTGAATCGAATTTTGATCAATCACACCTTCTGTCCAATCAGAATCAAGAATTCAGCAGGGTTGTATTATAATCGGTGTTAATCATATTAAACATTATGATGGTGCTTATACTGTATATTTTGTGAATGGATCAGTTAATGTGTAGCAAGTGGCTGTTTACATGTCAGAGTCTGTACATGGTTGTGTGTTGATCCTGCTTAAAGTAGATGTTAGTTAGCATGCAATTAATTGGATTGGTCCCAAGGCTCCATCCCTACAATCAAATAAGACCACTGCTTGCCTCTGCTCACTACTGAGTATTTCTTGTGAGTAGCAAGAAAGGAGCAATACTAAGAATACACAGATACTTAAGTGGGACAGAAGGCAGGAAAACAGTATTGCTCTATCACTACTATTTTGCCAGACCAGTTTTTCTAAGTGACATTTTAGCAGTGGCATTTAATCTGCCGGTACTATTATCTATACATAACAAACATGCACCCATTAGCAATCGCTGAGCACACTGAGCATAAACCACATGTATCCAAACATTTAAACCTCCAATGCTGATGGCTCAGACAAAGTTATCTTTAATGCACATACTCCTTAGCATTCTGTATACACTATGTTTTTACACTCAACTTGGTAGCAAGAAGCAATATTGTAGCTTTTGAGTCTACTTCAAAAAAAGAACACAAAATGTGGCACTGTTTTGTCCCCCCACAAACCCATAAAATAAAAAAGAGCCCTATGGCATTTTTACAAAAGTTATGGGAAAAAGAAACATCCTTTCTGTACTTTTACTTTATAGACAAACCACTAAAGGGCACCTCTTAATAGTGTACACAGAGTGTTGTCTGTAAATCTTCTTTAAGGTTCAATTTCCTACATAACAAATTATTCAGTCTTGCTGCAAACTGCACTTTTTTTTTAACCAGTGAATACATTGCTGTAGCTGGGACAAATGCCAGTTGAAGTCTGTTTGTTCTAATCAGTTTGCATTAAATGTCGCTTGTCTGTCACTCTGCTTTTTAGTTATTGATGTCTCTCTGAGGCAAATGAAATTGAGTGCCAATAAATTTTACTCTGCAAGTAATAAATCAGCTTTCAGCCTGCTTGAGTGTCTTGAGTGAAGAATTTCTAAAATCTCTCTGTGATGCCATGACCTCTTGCTTACCAAATACCATTACCATTATAATTAAAACAAGCATAATATGCCTATAGAAGATTTTTCATTATCTTATCACATTGACATATGTTGCTTATTCCCAACATCTTGAAATTGTCCACATACAGTGCCTTGCGAAAGTATTCGGCCCCCTTGAACTGTTCGACCTTTTGTCATATTTCAGGCCTCAAACAAAGATATAAAACTGTAATTTTTTGTGAAGAATCAACAACAGGTGGGACACAATCATGAAGTGGAACGAAATTTATTGGATATTTCAAACTTTTTCAACAAATAAAAAACTGAAAAAT
>JAFFST010053959.1:35039-50428 GCA_022414735.1 Noturus placidus
AATTGGTTTGATGTTCCGAAACACTTAAGTGTGACAAACATGCAAAGGAACAGGAAATGAGGAAGGGGGCAAACACTTTTTCACACCACTGTATTGATAAGAAGCAGTGCTTCTGGTCCGGGTGTCAGACAGATTTAAACAAAACACACCGAACATAATACAAAATAAGTCCTGTGTCTTGTTGACACAGAAATACATAATAATATAATCAAGGATAGCAGTTGATCAGCTTATTTAAAGAGGTAATTAAATGAATACAAAGTAATCTAATGAAAACATTCATCATAGGTATTTGATAGTAGTTCATAATATAAGAGGGTACATGACAAGAGAATTTCCTTTCAGATGCATTCAATACTTATTTCCCCCACTGTATGAGAGTCCTCATGAACTATGTGTAATTTAAGAAATACAGAAAACTCCTTAAAAAATGCAGTGTCCTTTTCTTGCATTTGTACACGTTAATAATAATAATAATAATAATAATAATAATAATAATAATAATAATAATAATAATAATAAGAGGAATAAGAATAAAGTCTCTCCCATATGAGATTCTAAAGCAGATTGTGAATTGATGACAAAAAATGTAATTAAATCAGAATGTGCTTTATGTTTCTATTTCAGAAGTCAAACTAAAGTGAGAAACATGTGTTAGAATCCATTGTTCTCTAATCCTTGATTTTTTAATGCTACTGAACCAAGTTTTTGGCTCAGGTAGAAATGTGTTTTCCCAACTCAATGATACAAGATAACAAGTTTAAATTCCCAATTATTTTATCTAGAAAATCCAACTCAACTGTACCATTTCAACTCCAATTTTTAAAGGTCTGCTTACAAGAAATTGCCACTTTTTTTAAAGTAGTGCTTCACATTAACCATTCTAACTAGTGGCACATGGATGAGAGATATTTCAAACAGATGAGACCTTCTTTGAATTTAGCACAGGGAGAACTAACACATTCTTCTCTGGCCATCTCTGACATTCTGTCTTCATTATCCACTTTTTTTTAACAAGCCATACACTACAAGCTACTATTAAAAAGTATCTAATGTTAAGTGATGCTAGCTATTAAGCTAAATACTTGAGGTTAGCTGTCATGCTTCATTGAAACAGTGATAATTCACTTCTTCTTCACATTTAATTAACAGAAAATAAACTGCACCTAATTTTAACACTCTTAACCAGCTAGATAATCTGCAACAATAATTAAAACAGAAAATGAGCTATGATTGTGTGTCCTTAAATTGGTGAATGAACAGTATTTTCATTTCCAGTTTGGTTACAAACAAATACGTGTCTGTTGTCATGTGTATTTTTTCACATTCATATATACTTTGAAAAATATAATCATCTATATTATATAGTCTTGTTTTCATCACAAGTAGACTGAATTCTTTGTAGTGCAATCCTGTACTTCTCCAGACAGGTCCATACAAGCTGATATACATAGACCTACAAGTGTTCTGCACTGCTTAGAAATATTGAACATAGTTTCAGACAAATACAGTACAATAATTTGCACAAATGATGTTGAATTGGTTATGTGAAAAGGGAAAATGCAGTCTGCAGCTCATGACTGCAACAGCTACATTATCTTCAATATACCTCACTCAGTATATACTGCCATGCTACTAAAATGTGTAGTTAAACCTGTAGTGTTGCTACTTGTAGCTAGCTACTCCTTAACACTGGTAGCTAATCAGACCAGAGAGGGTAAATAAAATGAAAAATATATGAAAGTCTGTGAAAACTCTCTATTCTCACCTAATGTCTTTAGCCTTGTAGCTACTGTAGCTACACTTTGGTCCACTGAGCTGGCTTCAGCTAAATAACTTATGTAAACAGAAGTGTTTGGAGAATACAGAACAGAGGATCTGTGACAGAAACTGAGCTCGTTTAGAGCTATGTTTAGTAAATGATAGTCACTGATCTACACCCATTTATTTAATGTTTATTTAATGTTTATCGGCTCTAATGCTGTATTTTGATCCACTCAACTACTTTGCATGGTCTGCATACAGACCACAGTCCACCAGTTGATTACCCAATGTCTAGAGGAACCCTTAAAGCTTCTATGCAGGACCCTACACCATAATATTTTCCTTTGAGAAAATCTTTGAACTCTTCTTGGTCAAAGAACCATTGAGGAACCTATATTTTATATATTATTTATTATTATTTATATCTGTATAAATTTGTATCACTATGATCTTTTGTAAGAGTAGTAAAGATGGTAATACAGTACTTATCATCAGTGACATGGTATGTTCTCGTTTTTTGACTCCAAATTGTCTTTGTTTCAATCCACAGGTTGCTGGCTCAGCAAAGGCTCCACAAAAACCAAACACCCTATCAATGACACTTAACACAATGGAGGGCACCAAACCGGGCTCTGTCATAGGATCAGTTTACCTACATGACCAACGTGATGTGTTGATTGATGGACAGGTGACTTTTCTTGTGGTAGGTGGCACTGATCAAGATGGCAATTTTATGGTGGATCGTCTCACTGGGGATGTGTACTTGGCCAGAGAATTGGACTATGAAATGGGAGCTCACTACACCTTGCAGATTGAGGTGGATGACTTCTCAAAGGCCTCCCCCAGTAGTCATGTGATACTGCTGGATATCAATGTGCAAGACAGTAATGATCATGCACCACAGTTCCCTGAAGATCCTGTGACCATTGTTGTCCCTGAGAACATGCAGCCAGGCTCCTCCATTTATGCATTTCAGGCCTCTGATAAAGATGGAAGTGGTCCCAACAGTGAGGTACGCTACTCTATCCAGCATCATTGGCCTGATCGATCAGATCTTCTGTCCCTTGATCCCATCACTGGTGTGCTCACCTTGGGTCAAGAGCTGGATCACGAAGAGACCTCAAGTCTTTTTTTGGTGGTCCAAGCAACTGACTCAGCTACAGATCCTAGTCAAAGGCGCTGGAGCTCAGTCACAGCCCGCATCTTTGTGACTGATGAGAATGATAATGCTCCAGTATTCAGCTCTCCTACAGCAGTCAGTGTGATGGAGGATAAGCCAATGGGCTTTGTGCTGCTCTACATCATTGCCTGTGATGTAGACCAAGGAGAAAATGGCAGAGTGTCTTATCACATTCAGGCAGGCAACACAGCAGGACGATTCAGTCTCAATCCCAACACTGGTGAGCCTCACAAACCATTTTACTAACATCTCCCAAAAAGCAAATTGAAAGCATGTGAAGACAATCAGCAGGAAGGATTTTTTTCCTTGAAATGTTTATTCATCATACTGCAGATACTATCATTAATATTAGCTATCTTAGCTCAATTTGATCTTGGTAATTAATGATTTGGCTAGCCCGCTGGCCATCAATGTTTGCAATATTTTTAGCAATGGTAAGAAATCAATATCGAAGGACATCAGTTAACACACTTTTTGGCAAAGCGGTTGCTGAATCCACCGTTCGATCTTCAGTAATTGCCTGTACGGAGTTCCGGATTTTCTTCATGTGTCTGTGTGTGTTTTCATGACTACTGCTAGCTGGTGGATTGCTAGTGGAAAAGTCATTATTATAGAGTGTGTCGAAACTGAAGCAATTACAGTATAGTATAGTAAAGTATAGTGAGAGATGTTTTCATTACTATAGTGGCGCTTATACATGTGAAGGAGGTATGCAGCATGTATAGACAAACAAATAGATAATCACTGAAAGGACATGGTAGTTCTATCATAGAGGCTTAGGAATAAAAATACACAATTCATTTGTAATCACTGGTCAGGTCAAGTCAAATTTTTTTAGGGAAAAAAATAATGATCTTACACTAAATTCCTATATATAAATTAATATGAATTGTTATTTAAGTTCTGTTCAAGTCAGGCATGTCTTGCTGTGTATATATTGTAGTAGCAGTACATACCAGAATGGGTTTATTCTGAGGAGTGATAAACTGATATTGGCCAGACACTGGGGATTAAGGCTTAACAAGGTTTTGACTGGATCAGAAGGAGGAGGAGGTCTGGGGGTTGCACTTGAGTTGATGTTATGCACAAAAACAAGCTTTTAACATGAGCGGGGAAGCTTGCTTCAATATTCACAGATGTTATTAGGGACGAAGAGTGTTTGGTGAATTGTAAATAAAAGAGAGGCTTCACACAGACCTCACACACTTTAAACAGCCAGTAAAATATGGCACACAGGCAGACAGTCTAGCCACCATATACGCCCCTGAGTGTTATTACCCTATGAGACCCCCAACTGTCCTTTTGATGAGAGTAACTGTGGGTATCAGTTTCAGATATTTTCGTGACACATGCCAGCATAAAACACTTTTTTGACATTATGTTGTACTCCTTGATAATGAACCCATAAAGGTAAAAAAAATAGGACAACATGACTCTATGATTCGGTGGAATGTGGACAAGCAAGTTTTAGACTTTTGTCTCCTGGATGCTGTCTTCTGTACTTGTGAAAGGAGGATGTGTTAAATATCTGTATAAGTGAGAAAAATATATGCATCTTTTACTTTGTGATGGTGTAAAAGTTACACAAATTATATTTGTGTAATTTTGACTGTTTAAGGATGGAAATAATGCAAATAATTTTCAGGCAAACTAAGCCTAAACTACATTCTTCCCAGTCTCCATACAGCAGTGTACTAAATTCTTATAAAATCTTTTTTTAAAGAAATATTCATTTTTGTCTGAATTAGAATTGTAATAATAGTAACAATGAATATTTGTTTAAACATTTTCCACAATTCTTTCTGATCTCTTCACCTCGTCAGGCTCTCTTTCCATTCTCAAAGCTCTGGACCGTGAGGAGCAGGACAGCTACAACCTCACTATTGTTGCAGAGGATCACGGAACACCCCAGCACTCCACAACCCAGGTCCTGTCTATCCAGGTTATTGATGTGAACGATGAGGCTCCATGGTTTGAATTGAGTGAGTATGAGGTACAAATCCGAGAGAATCAGCCAGCTGGAACCACCATACTCACTGTCTCTGCTACTGACAGAGACCAAGGTGAGAGGATTATTCTTGGGAAGCTTAGCAGCTTTTCTTTACTTTTATTTTAAATGCAGTCTATTTCAAGGCACTAAATGATAGAAGGTCAAATTCACTGTCTTTTTAAATGCATTTTGTCCTTGTTTGAGTAATTCAGCTTAATATCTTATTAAGGATTGAGGAATTCGTTGGTGTAGTTTATTGCTAACCAGCAATAATTCTTACTCACACAATGCTGGTTGTTATTATTGCCATGTTTAAAGACTGAGTTTAAAGGCATAACCCAGGGTTGCTGTAAAAGGCCATTGCTTGAGTAAACAAGTGCTGTCACCAAATGATCTCTGTCTGCATGCAAGCTTGCACCCTGTTGACAGTAACATGCCACGGTGGAGAAAAAATGCCAAAGTGTAATGAGATGTGCAACGTGCTTAAATCAAACCAGCTAATCACAGTGTGGAAGGCATTTTTACAATTGCATTGAAGATCATTGCAGAATTCTGATTTAAGCTCCATCTCTGTCTTTGTTTTCTATGACTGTTTCAGGTGCAAATGGACATGTATCCTATGGAGGTGTGACAGTGGAAGGCTTTGTCATTTCACCTGAAACTGGTGTCATTTCCCTTACCAAAGTCCTTGACAGGGAACAGCAGGATCATTACAGCATAACTGGTAATCTGCAGGTTCCTCTTGTTTTAGCATTAAGACATCCTCATGCAGTTATAATTGGATTGTTGACTTTGCCAGTCATGCTTATGTTTCTTTGTATATTTATTTTGTGCTATGTAGTGTATGCCAAAGATGGAGGGATGCCCCCTAACTTTGCAAAGGCCAAGGTGCATTTTACAGTGCTGGATGAGAATGATAATGCTCCAGCTTTTGGCAGGCTGCAATACAGTCTGGAGCTGCCAGAGAACCTTACTCCAGTAGAGATTATTATAATTAAAGCTACTGACCATGACAGTGGGGACAGTGGCCGAGTGGAGTACAGGATAATTGGTAAGTATCACGCTTGAGGTTGATCATGTAACCTAACCCTAACCACATTTGGGTAATACAATATTGGCCAAAATATTTGTACACTTGAACATCACACCCACATATAGGCCTTCCCCACACTGTTGGTACAAAGCAAACAGTTGTCTAGAATGTCTTTGTATTTTGCAGCATTAAGACTTCCCTTCACTAGAACTAAAGGGGCCAAATCTATTTCATCATAACAATGCCGCTGTGCATAAAGCAAACTCCAAGACATGGTTTGCCAAGGTTGATGTGGAAAGAACGGGAGTGCTCTCAGCCCTGACCTCCACCATTTTGAACAACTTTGGAACACCAACTTTGTGCCAGGCCTTTTCACATGACATCAATGAACAACCTCACCTCACTAATGCTCTTGTGGCTGAATGGGCAAATCCCAACAGCCATGCTCCAAAATCTAGTGGAAAGCCTTCCCAGAAGAGTAGAGGTTATTATAACAGCAAAGCTGGGACCAACTCCATGTTAATGCCCATGGTTTTGGAATGGGCACATATGGGTGTGATGGTCAGGTGTCCATATACGTTTGGCCATATAATGTATTAGGTCTAAGCATTTATTTTACTTGATGGAGTAGATAAATATTTGTTTACCTTATCAAGTACCAAGCCTTTAAGATTCTAGCTTTATTAATCTTAGCTGGAGACCCAGATGGTGACTTCCAGCTGGACAGCAGTTCCGGGGCCTTGTCCACCTCTCGACCCCTGGACAGAGAGAGAAAAGACAGGTATTCTCTGGAAGTAGTTGCTCAGGATCATGGAATCCCCTCTCTTACTAGCACAGCTACTGTAGAAGTCACTGTCCTGGACATCAATGACAATAGTCCCACATTTAGCAGTAACAGCTATGCTGTAGACATTTCAGAGGATTCTGCTATTGGGTCACTAGTTCTGGAAGTGACAGCCAATGATGCTGATGAGGGCAATAATGGTCAGATCCTATACTTCCTGAGCAAAGAAGCAAGAGGTGCATTCACTATAGACCCTGATACAGGACGGATCCTCACAGCTTCCTTATTGGACAGAGAGAAAATGGCTTTCTACAGCTTCCAAGTATGTGCAGTCGACTTGTCCCCTGCAACACCCCACAACACCACAGTCCAGGTCACAGTAACCGTCTTGGATATGAATGACAATGCACCCTTTTTTATCCAAGATCCTCTCATAATCAATGTATCCAGCAGGAGGGCATCTACTAACCATGTGGTTGCCACTATGAGAGCAGAAGATAAGGACTTTGGTGCCAATGGTTCAGTATTCTATCGTTTTGCCAAACCGGTGCAAGGCTTCTCTATAAACTCTCTGACTGGAGAGATACAAATCACTGAAGCATTGAACAGCCTCACCCAGAGCCAGTACATCTTCATTGTGGAGGCCATGGACCAGGGAAGTCCTCCTCAGTCCTCCCTGGGGGTGGTGATCATCTATGTGAAGGAACAGAACTATGATGGTATCCGCTTCTCGCGTACCGCCAGAGACGTTAGCATCCAGGAGAATGCAGCCAAAGGTTAGTTACAGTATATAGTAGACAAGCAAATTCTCATGTTACAGTATACATTTTTACATAAGGTTTTCCTTATGTAATTAGTGTCTCAATTGATTAGAAAAAAGAATAAAACATTGCAAATGTCCTTTCCAAACTTTAAATATTTTCCTTTGATATGGAAGCTTGGATTGTCCAGCTGACTGTGCACATTAAAACACTGCACTGAAATTCAGTCAGCTTAACCACCACTGTGGCATTGTGCTTCAATCTGCTTTGATCCTCAGGTACTACAGTGTCACAGGCACAGGCGCAGTATCCGGATGGCACCCGCATGGGCATCATGTACAGCATCTTCAGTGGGAACAAACAGCAGTCCTTCAGCATCAGCTCCAGCACAGGTCAGTTTGGGGTTTAATGCAACACTGCAGCCCAGATCATTTCTTATTACTTCTTAATAGGGGTTGTATAGACTAGTTTTCTATTAGAATGGAAAAAACAGTGAGGCAAACCATAAGGAGTTATACAACTTTTTAAAAATTGGTGTTGTGGGCTGTTACCAGTTTGATATTTCTTTGCGTTAAGTGGCGAGATGTGTGCTACCAAAGAAATTCCTCATGGCAAAAAAAAACCCTTTAAACTTTTCTGTAGACATTGCATCCACCATCCATCATTAAGCGATAAAGAGCTTTCATGCTGCACGCTCTCAGTTTCACAATCAACATTTTCAGCTGAGCCACCAGCTTGTCCACACAAATGCATTTAGGGATTGGTACATGATTAGATAGTGGGATTTGAGGAATGGATTTAATATTTTGCACACTTATTATACTGGTAGGGATCCTATCGCACCGAAGTTAAAAATGCATTTTGTAGATTTTGCTGTACAATAAAGCTGCATAAAAATAATGCTGTTCTGAAAACAGTTTTTGCTTTAACTATGGAAAAGGAAAATGGAAAAGTGTACTCCTTTATTTTATTACTTGTCGACTAGTAAGATAAAAGTTGTGCATTCCCTACTTCTTACATGAGCTTGTGTAATAATAATATACAGTAAGTTCTTCCTCAAAAATACTTTTCTAAGGTCAAAGTGCATGTTTACCATTAAATGAGTACATGTGAAGCTGATTGTGCATTTTGTTTATTCATGGAACATTTAAGCAATATTGCATGAGCAAGAGTGCGATTATACTGAAATCACAACAGTGCCGATATTCAATATAACCGCATGATTGCAAGTGTGATATTGATTTCATACAACAGTTCTACTGTATAAGTAAGAAATTAAAACCGATTAAGTTACATTTCGGAGACATCACGGCCAATATTTCTGCTCCACTAATAGAAATAGATCCCGAAAAAGCCACACTCACTTTATACCACATCAGCTTGCTAGCTCACATTTATTTGTAGATTCCTGTTAAAGGTGCTTTCAGTGAAACTGGCATTGTTTCTTTATTTTCATCTTCATGTGATGAGCTTTCACATTTTAGTTCAAAAGTTATATTCCTGAAAATGTATCATGTCTGCTGGTGATGTCACTAACACTCCTGTAGTAACCAAAGTTTCAAACAAAGAAGTGAAGGGTAGGGACCACAGATGGTGGAGTGAAATACACACAGTGAAATGTCCCAGTGCGGTTAAACTAAATATAAGCACTCTTGAAACACTGCTCGACCAATCAAATTAGTGTACTAGAACTAACTGTTGTATAGCTAATATGACATAACTAAACCTAAACTGGCTGTATTTTGACAGACGTGAAGGCATGATGAGTACAATAGCAGGTAGTTTAGATGCCATTTCTGTTGATACACGCAGGTGAGATTTGGGTACAAAGCTCAAACGGCCTGGATTTTGAGGACACACCAAGACTCCGTCTAGTGGTGAAGGCTGAAACGGCAACTTCTAGCTCCTTCATGGCTGTCAACCTAAATCTTCAGGACGTCAATGACAACTTGCCTCGCTTTCAGCTGCAGAACTACATAGCGTACATGCATGAAGCACAGGGCTATGATGCTCCAATTATTCAGGTGTTTTATACTTTATTCCATACAATAAACCAAATCTTGATCAATATCGCAAGTATTGTAGTGTATATTTTATTCCTACATCAAAATGATAGAAATTTCCTATTTTAATATGACACTGGGATACTGCTATATTACATTAATAATTCAATGATCTCTATTCAGGTTGTAGCTGAAGATGTGGATCAGGGCCCAAATGGTCAGGTGACCTATTCCATCCAGTCTTCTGGTCGTAGCGGGTTGTTTAAAATTGACCCTCTGACAGGTAGTGTCACCACTGCAGCCATCATGGACCGTGAGATCTGGATGCAGACCAAGTGAGTCTTCCTTTGTATGTGTACGTTTGTGTGTTTTTTCTCCAGAGTTCTGTGAAAAGTACTCATGCTTCCTTTGCTCAGCTTCATGTCCCCGCATGTAGTGTTTCCAAAGGGTTTCATGTTAGGTTTTCTCTGATACATATTATTTATTTACTGCTTTTTTGTTGTTGTTTTTTGATGATTATATGTGTACCTTGAGCTGTAGTGATATTTTGACCATTTTTGAAAATAAACTCAGCAAATGAATGAAATGTCCCTTTTTCAGTAGACTGTATCTTCAAGATAATTTTGTAAAATCCAAATAAGATTTACAGATGCTTGTTCAATGAACCATAAACAATTATTGCACATGCAGCTGTGGAATAGTCCTTAAGACACTAACAGTTTACATGCAGTAAGCAATTAAGGTCAGAGTTACAATAACTTAGGACACTAAGATACCTTTCTTCTGACTCTGTGAAACCTGTTCAGTTTATGTCTCAGAAATTTGCTGGAAATAAAAGCAGTTGATTATGAAAGGACGTTTCTTTTTTTTGCTGAGTTTAAAAGCCATTTTTAAAGAGAATAAGAAGAGGAATATTTGAACTTTGATGTGGAGCTTTAATGTTTATCTTCTATGTATCAGATTAGTGATTATGGCAACAGATCGTGGCAGCCCCAAGCTTGCTGGCTCTGCCACTGTGACTGTGATTATTGTTGACCTCAATGACAATAGTCCCACAATCCCTCTGCCAAGAGAAGTGCGTGTGCCTGAAAGTGAGTGAGCAAGCATGTGCCTTTTGCCCTTCTTCATATTAGTTTTATTTTCACCTCTCTATTTGTACTCAGTGAACCTCTGTGGGTATATTATAGCTGTTAAGCATTTATACATATTTCTTACACCCACTGAATGTATATTATGTCTCTACTATCACCTAGACTCACTGATCGGCACAGAGATTACCATGGTGACCGGGAACGATGTTGACTCGGGCCCAGCACTGTCTTATTCTCTGTATCTGGACAAAAACTCACAGGGCAAGTTTGGAATCCACCGCTACAGTGGCAGAGTGTTTTTGATTTCTCCATTGGACTATGAGGAGAAGACATGGTACACACTAACCGTTAAAGCCTCTGACACTAAGCATCAGACTGATGCCAATCTGACAGTGATGGTGGAAGATGTGAATGACAATATGCCTACCTTTACACAAGACCTTTACCAGGTACAATACATTTAGATAGATTGCACAGTCTCACAGTCCATAAACTAGTATTTCTCATTAGCTCCCAAGATGTATAAATGTTTATTCCAAACCTGTATCAGAAATATTATCAAGACATGATTTAGTAAGAGAAAAAAGAAAAAGAGTAATAGATGCAAGAGAGGATATTAACTTGCTCTGTTGTGGTTTCCCAGGTGGCACTGGCAGAGCATTCTCCACCTGGCACTCCTGTAATTACAGTAACAGCCACAGATCGGGACTCAGGAGAAAACGGAAGAGTTACCTACCAACTGACATCATCATCTAAAGAGGGCTTTTACATTGATTCTAGAAATGGTACAGAGTTGAATTATTCATATCTATTCAATTTAACGCAAATATATTACAATTTTGATATTTCTCAAATGAAACCTAAAGACCTTTAATATGTGCTTTCTTTACAGGCACATTGTTTATCAGTCAAAAGGCTGCATTTGATCCTGAGCGTCCAACTGTGAGGCTGGTTATTGAGGCTCATGATGGAGGAAAGCCATCTCTATCTGCCATTGCTACTGTCCAAGTCCAGCTGACAGACGTAAATGACAATGCCCCCATGTTTCATCAATTAGAATACAGAGCCACAGTGTCTGAGGACCAGCTTCCTGGAGGCACCGTCCTGACCCTGGAAGCAGTGGATGGTGACCTCTCCCAGGAAAACTCAGGTTTTGACTTTGCTATCGCAAGTGGGAATGTTGGAAATGCTTTTCAGATTGAAAGTAGTGTTCGTTTCATAGAAGGTCATGGCTTCCAGACAGTAGGAACACTGATCCTGGCAGAGCAGCTGGACTTTGAGGTAACATCTCGCTACAACCTCACCATTGTGGTATCTGACCGTGGTGTTCCTCAGTGCAGCTCCAGTGTGCCTGCTATTATTACTGTGAACGATGTCAACGACAACCCTCCGGCATTCAGCCGTGCTGAGTATGTCGTTTCTCTTAGTGAAGGGGCATCAACTGGTAGTGAAATATTACGGCTTTCTGCAACTGATCCAGATTCAGCTCCAAATGCAGAGATCCGATATAGCATTAGCTCTGGCGATGACATGGGCCTATTCTCAGTGGACCAGTGGACTGGAGCTCTTCGCCTGCAGAAAACTCTTGACCGTGAGGCTCAGCCTTCCCATGTAATTATTATTCGAGCTTCAGATGGTCATGGTCACTTTGCACTGGCTCCTATCAATGTGGAGGTGAAAGATATTAATGATAACAGGCCTTACTTCCCCATTGAGACCATGACTGCAAGCATACGAGAAAACCAGCCCCCTAATTCAGCAGTCACAGTATTGCATGCCATTGACCATGACACTGGGGTCTATGGACAGCTGAAGTATTTTATATTGGACAGATCTAGTCAAGGAAAAGACTTCTTTATAGTGGATCAAAATACAGGAGAGGTACGTTCTCGTCAGATATTTGACTTTGAGAAGGTGAACTCTTTCCATTTCATGGCTTTGGCTATGGATGCAGGCAACAACTCTGCCACAGTTACTGTACAAGTCTATGTCACAGGGGAAGATGAGTATGATCCGGTTTTCACCTCCTCAGTCTTTTCTTTTGAGGTACCAGAGGGAACCCAGAAGGGCCAGAGCATTGGTCAGGTGCAAGCCAATGATGAGGATGGTGGTATTGATGGGATTGTGCTCTACTCATTACCAAGCAGCTCGCCATACTTTGATGTCAACAAGACCACTGGTGTGATCTACCTCAAAATGGATAGTGCTAGTAGTTCTAGTGGCCAAAGCCGTTCCAAAAGGGAGGCACGACTTATGACCATGGATGTTATTGCTCATAGTCCTTTAGAAACCTCAAGGGTTACAACTGCCCAGCTAAGTATTGATGTCACCAACACATCCTTTGGACTTGTAACTGACTTTAACATTCTCCTCATCAGCATTATTGCAGCCTCACTTGGCGTAATAGTCATTTTAGTCATAATTGCTGTGGCCCTGTATGTAGTGAAGTCCAGACACAAGAAGAAAGGGCAGAACACTGGGACAGCAGCTTCAGACACAGCACTGCAGCAGTTAGATGAATCCAAATCAGCAAGTGGGGAGAGGATCTATCACCAGACCCTTCCAGGGTATGCTGGTGATCAGGGAGGAGGTGGAGCTTCTTACACAAGGGGAGGCTCCTTGGATCCATCACACTCTAGTGGAAGAGGATCAGCCGAGGCTGCTGAAGATGATGAAATCCGGATGATAAATGAGTATCCACGAGTGGCTAGCATTACCTCTTCCATGCAAGAGCACATCTCTGCACGAGGGCCTGACTCAGGTATACAGCAGGATGCTGACCAGCTCTCTGACATCTCGGGTGAAACTGGTACACTAGATGCAAGCCAGTGGTTCAAAGGGAAGAAGTTAGGAAGTTTAAGTGGCACCATGCTCTCTGGTCAAGTTCCAGTCTATAGAGATGAAGGAGGTGGCTACCTTGGAGTGGGCAGAGGGCTGAACATATCCCATCCAAAGGATTATGGCTTTCCAGAGGATGGCAAACCTTCAATTGATGGCTCTCTCACAGCAATTGTTGCTAGTGATGAGGAGCTGCGAGGAAGCTATAATTGGGACTACCTTCTCAATTGGTGCCCACAGTTCCAACCTCTTGCCAGTGTTTTTACAGAAATTGCCAGACTTAAAGATGAGAGCTTACCCCCCAACAACCCACGTAGACCTTTCCAACCTAAAATCAAGACAGATCCTAAACCAAGAATTGATCCACCCCCTCTCATTACATCAGTAGCCCACCCGGGTGCCAAGTCTGTTCCACCCAAGCCTGCTATCACTAGGACATTTCCACACCTAGCAACCCTCAAACGTTCTCCTATTAGCCATGAGGGTTCCATTTCATCTGCAGCCATGTCTCCCAGCTTCTCTCCATCGCTGTCCCCTCTGGCAGCCCGATCACCAGCCGTCTCCCCTTTTGGTGTTACACAAGGCCCATCAGCCTCAATGATTAGCACCACAGAGCATTCCCAGAAACACAGTGATGACACAGAGATGAGAATTTAATTCTCTCTAGAATTTCACACTGCGGGAGCCTTGACAGTTTTCTTTTTCAGAAATATGGTCTATGTGGGTATATGATAAAAAAAAAAAACTAAGAGGGACCTCTCAGCTTTTAGCTGTTTTGGTAAATGGTAAAAACTGTAGCTTTTACAGAAAGGGTTAAAATGCTGTTTTGCTGTGAAATGACGATACCCTTCATCAAAGCCAATGTGGACCTTAATGTTTGAATTTTTTCTACCTGGCTGGCCAGGGAGATAAGCTTTAGTGCTCTTTTGTTCTTTCTTATATTAATGACTGACAGCTTTGGAACATTTTGCAGAGTCTGTCCAAGATGGCTGCTATCACCACTATTTTTGCATCCTATTTGAACTCTGTGAAGGTGCACCAAGAGATTTCACTTCATATGCATTTTTAATGGTTTCATTTCTTCATAGGTCATGTTTTTAAATTAGAAAATGCCATTACCTCGCATTTATAAAGCACTCACCTTTACATTCTGTATTTGTGTATGTATGGTAGCCATAGTGCTTATACATTATTGTTGTATAGTGTTTAGTATGACCATATTGTATGGTTGTTGATTTCTGTGTGATTGTGGTTGTGTGATTCTTGGCCTGTTATGTGAATGATTGGGATGTGTTGTGATAATTGTAATGTATTGATAATAAGATGTTTTGATAATTATTTATATAAAAGTCAAACCATAGGGATCTTGAGACTACCCATGTTGCATATTGTTATATTATTCTTTTCTCCTATGGCTGTTCCTTTGCCTGATCTTCCAGCATAAAAGCAAAGAAAATCTTTGGCATACTCGTATTATTTGGGGATTATCTGGAGGCCTGGAGTAACTGATAACAATCTAAATATGCTGTATGTCAAAGGAGTTTCTATACAATGCCAGGAGCCTGACTCACTATGTGTTTGTATTCTTGGTTTTTGTGTTAATTCTCACACTGTAGGTTGTTATACAATTTAGCTCTTCTCAGAGAACAAAATGACTTTTGCTGAGATGTGTCTTAAAGTCAAGTGCTTCCATAGAGTTAGAGATGAAATCAATAAAACACACGTGTGAAGCTGTCCACAATACACGTGGGCAATAGTATTTTTAGCATGAGATACACCTGCCTTTTGGAATAAACCCTGGACATTCAAAGCACCTTTAAAATGCCCATATTTTTCTTAAATCTATACATTCTTACATTTACATTTACATTTATTCACTTAGCAGACGCTTTTATCCAAAGCGACTTACAAATGAGAGATACAAGCAAAGTGATATCAAGCAGGG
>JAFFST010053959.1:50888-61386 GCA_022414735.1 Noturus placidus
AGCTGTACAGTGAGGTTGTGGTTGATTGCGGGACAGGCTGGGATGACGAGAAGCTCAGATTTTGCCAGGTTGAGCTTAAGGTGGTGTTCCCTCATCCAGGCTGAGATGTCAGACAGACAAGCAGAGATGCGTGCAGAGACAGATGGATCATCAGGCTGGAAGGACAAATAGAGCTGGGTGTCATCAGCATTGCAATGATATGAAAAGCCATGAGACTCAATCACCTGCCCTAGAGATGTCGTGTAGATAGAAAAGAGAAGAGGACCCAGAACTGACCCCTGTGGAACGCCAGTGGCGAGTTGCTGGATTTCAGAAATACCTCCCATCCATGATACCTTGAAAGATCTGTCAGAAAGATAGGATTCCACCCAGCGCAGAACCGTTCCAGAGATGCCCAGGCTGGAGAGAGTTGACAGGAGGATCTGATGGTTCACAGTGTCAAAAGCAGCAGAGAGGTCAAGCAGGATGAGGACAGATGACCCAGCACAGATTGCAATTATAACAAATTAATGTCCTGGATTGTCCTTGTTGTCCTGGATGTTCTCCCATTCTCAGAGGACTTTTAGCTACCTGTGGTGCATGTGTAATAACAACACTGCCTCTAGCTGCAATAATACAATACAGGGCCTGACGTTGACGTTGTTAAAGAGGTTGTAAAAGATACATTTAAAAAATGCTTGAAAAAAAATAGTTGCCAAATCTCTGGCAGAAGAATGGTAGAAATTTACCTGTACATATATTTAAAGGAACAATTAAATTCCTATAGATTTCTTGGGTCTTACTGCTTAGTCTTTTATTCTTTTTCATTTGTTATATTATGCTGGCAGTAGAAAAGAAACTGAAGCCTAAATAAACTGTAATCAGTTGGCTTTTGTGGGAATCAGAGTCAAATTGATTGTTCATTAAAAAGGCATTTGCTAAAATTATTTGCTCCTGTGACCAGTACTGGCCTTACACTTTGTTCTGCCAGATGCATATGTTGAGCCTGATGTGTAAATAGGGTCATAACATGCATGATGGAATAGTTAATGCATTTCTTTAAGTATTTAGTTTCATAAAAAAATGTTTAGGGCAGAAAAATAACTTGCATGTTATTGCAATGCACACAACATTTGGCATGTCATGTGTTTTATAGTTGTCTAGACACCAAAAATGTGAAAGGGGTGTTGTCTTTGTTCGAGTCATAGAACGGCTGCTGACTGGAGAAACCTGTCAGTTCCAGCACAAAATCATTTCTGTCTGTAATCATTTTCATGGAGACAGCTTCAGTCATACACACACACACACATGTGGAGGCAGAAATGCACAAACCTTTAATTACCATGTTTCCGCTCCAATTGAAAAGTGAACAGAAACACTGCATGTTTGCGTAAAAATCATGTAATGTTGATTTTTGCTATTGCTTACATATGGTGGACAGGCTTGTTTCCACTGCTGCAGCATAATTTATACCATAGAGCAATTTCTGCCATAGAGCAACAAGGAACATTTTTGTATTGTTTATATTAAAAGGAGTATTTAGAATGAGATTTTATGATATTCCGGACCATCTCAAAAAATTTTAATAATGTGAAAAAGTTAGTTTCTTCCGTAATTTAATTCAAAAAGTGGAACTTTCATGTATTTTAGATTCATTTCACATAAAAGTGAAATATTTCAAGCATTTTTGTTTTTTAATCTTGATGATTACGGCTTACAGCTCATGGAAATCAAAAATCCCATATATCAAAATATTAGAATAAAGAATTTATAACCATTCTGTGATTCCCATAAAGATGCTGAAGGGTGCTGTCCAACATGTCCACCCAAAATATAATTCACAATCGCTTTGCAGTGACTCCAAGAAGCAAATAAACTCAAACCATGCCAGCAACATATATGCCATAATTGCACAGAGCCACCATTTTCCAATTCAATTACATTACAGTTTATTTGTACAGCACTTTTAACAGTGGGCATTGTCACAAAGCAGCTTTATAGAAATATATGAATCCTGGATGAAATTTGAGTTTATGGTGGCAAGGAAAAACTCCCTGAGACGATATGAGGAAGAAACCTTGGGAGGAACCAGACTCAAAAGGGAAACCATCCTCATCTGGATGACAACGGATAGTGCAATTATACATAATTCCCTTCTATAATTGCCTAATACATGGTAAAAAAGTGCAATTGTGTAATCAGGAAATACATAACTGGGAGACTTGAGTGCAGAACTGTTCATGGCAATTGCAGTCCTAAGCCATCATAATAAAACTATTTATATCAGCCATCTTCATGGTTTTTAAGTGGTGCCATCAGCAGTAATCTCACTGATCTCCTATTTGTCCTCCTAACTTGTCACCCAGGAGTCAAAATCTATTATTGGAAAATGAGCAACCAACAGTAATGTTACTAGTCTATTTGTATATACAGGAGGGTTTCCTCTGGGTTATCCAGAATGTTGCCTCTTTCTGTGAATGTGTGTGAGCATGGTGCCCATTGATGGACTGGTGGCCCCTCCAGGGTGGATTCACATTTTGCAACCAGTGTTTCTGGGATAAGTTCTGGATCCTTCATGACTGGGATGAATCAGATATTAAAAATGATCAAATGAATGATTATAAAGCATTTCAATCCAGTGGTATAATTTTCTTTAGACAGGTCATTACAACACCAATACTATACTATAAAGAAATGTTCCTTTTTCAGGACACCATATTTTAAAGCTAATTTTATAAAAATCTAAATAAGCTTTACATATCTTTATTGGAAAGGGTTTAAACAATGTTTTTCTTGCTTGTTCAATGAACCATAAACAATTATTGCACATGCACCTGTGGAACAGTCCTTAAGACACTAACAGTTTACATGAAGTAGGCGATTAAGGTCACAGTTACAATAACTTAGGACACTAAAGAGAGGTTTCTACTGACTCTGAAAAACACCAGAAGAAAGATGTCTAGGGTTCCTGCTCACCTACGTGAACATTCCATAAGCCTTCTGCAGCGAGGCATGAGGACTGCAGATGTGGCCAGAGCAATAAACTGCAATGTCTGTAATGTAAGACACCAAAAGACAGGGAGACAGAAAGGACAGCTGATCGTCCTTGCCATGGAAAATGACATGATGGAGAACTTGCAAATGTCTTGGGTGAAGCGTGGAGTAACATCTCACAGCAAGAACTGACAAATCTGGTGCAGTCCATGAAAATGAAATGCACTGTAGTACTTAAAGCAACTTGAGGAAACCACATACTGACTGTTACTTTTAATATTGACCCAACCCCCAATCACCCCCCCCCCCCCCCCCCCCCCAGGTTATGTTTCAGCTGTTGAATGTTTTTATGTTAATACATATATTTACACATGTTGATAAATTTGCTGGAAATAAAAGCAGTTGGATGTAAGAGGACATTTCTTTTTTGCTGATGATATATCTCAGGCACAAGCTTCCTAAATTCCTGAAGTTTTTTATTGCATTTTTGTTATTGTAGCTGTAAACCCTAAGGAACTATTTCAGAGGAAAATGATTTCTCATATTTAAATGGCTACATCCTGAACCCTACAACCCTACAGAGATCATTGTTTTCAAGTATATCTAATATTTGTTGCAAAAAGGTTTGAGAGTTCTATAAATTTGTTTTAGTGATTGTCTAGTAAAATGGTAAAGCTTACATAAGCATTACACTGTTGATTCTAAAGGAGGTTTAGCTAATGTCTGAATATGCAGTGTGTAGCGTTATTCTCTATCTGGTTCTTTCTCTCTCTCCATCTCTCCAGCTGTTTGTTCTATCTTTCAAGATCTATCTCACTCTCATGCTGTGAGTATGACTTTGGCCAAAGTCCAACTTTTCTTGCATCCCACTTCTACATCTCATGTCTCACAGATTTCCACTCAGCGCTGATAAATGGTAAATGGCGCACTTATATAGCGCTTTACACTGTGTCTCATTCACCCATTCACACACACACTCCAATGGTAGCAGAGCTGCCATGCAAGGTGCTAGCTTGCCATCGGGGGCAACTTAGGGTTCAGTGTCTTGCCCAAGGACACTTCAGCATGTGGAGTCATCCGGGCCGGGAATCGAACCGCTAACCCTACAACCCGCTCTACCGACTGAGCCACAGCAGCCCCTATAGGACAGAAATTTGTGTTTTACATGATCACCATTAGAATTCAATGAAAATTATGACAAAGACAGTATCAGTAAGTGAATGTAGATCATAGATAACCTTACATCTTGCAATGTGAGTGATTAATTTGTTTCAATCCAAGGTCACAGGTACGATGAAAAATCAGTCCGATTAAGTCTCCCGTCTATGAATATTGAATGATCTATGTGTTAATTGCAATTTATTACATGATAAACTTTTGGCCCGGAATTTTCCATTCAGCCATCATTTATCAGGGTAAGAGCCCTGTTCTGAAGCTGTACTTTTAGAAGGTGTACTTTTTCAGAGCCATTGACATGTCGGTTGTTGTATGATTTCTGGCAATGAGAGAGAAAAAGTGCAGCGAGCTCACACTACAGAATTTAGACCCTGAACAATTTAGTTCATCAGCAATATAAAAGGTCAGTAAATGATCCATACAGGCTTACATGATTTCATATAGCATCATAAAGGATGAATATCAAATATTAATCCTCAATGTCTGATATGTTATACTTGAGTTTGTATTCATGCATTAAAACATTTCCAGTCTGCTTTGACACCTGCTACACTTAGGAGTTTACTCAACAATAATATGGTGAAGACTGTCACGCAAAATCCATTTAAAACTCATTATGCTCCATAACAATCCTTCTTGAATGAACTTTTTTTCTGAATGAACTATATAAGTCCATGGGTCAAATTTCTCAGCAAGTAGGACATGCACACATTCTAGATAGCAGAAGCTGACCACATTGATGTACTATGCATTATGGAACAGCTTCAACCCATATCAACAACGCACACATCCCTCTCGATGAAATCTTGCTTATGCACACAGTGCATTACTGCACTGAGAATACTATATTTTATACAAGTCATTCTAATTATGATCATTTCATGTAATTTTGCCATCATTTTAATATCTATAAACTGTTTTATAGTCCTATCTCTTATCGTGATTATATTTGGATACTATATTGTTCACTTTATTGTAGTACTGATTGTAGACATTTCCCAAAGCTGTTCCTGGCTTTTAGTGATTTCAGGCACCAGATATGTTCTATATCATTTCCATCCTTTATTGCATAATGTCAATAAAATATTTTCTGAATATTTGGGCTGAAATACTTTTAAAAGTAACCAATGAAATAATGAGACAATTTATCATGTGTCATTTTAACATCTGCTCTGTTGCATATGGCATGTTGCAAATTTTTCTCACAAACTTATTTCCAGAAAAGAAAAAGAAAACACCCCAAAACATTAGATCAGGGCTGGATCCAATTGTGTGTATGGAGCATTAATGATCTTGTGGTATTGTAAATACCAGAAATGGTTTTATTATTTTCTGATAACTGATTATAGATAATTTGGCTGAACCTATTGTTCCTTGCTTGCTCTATATACACTATATGGCCAAAAGTACTGTATGTTGACACCTGAACATCATACCCACTTGTGTTTTTGAACATCCCATTCCAAACTTGATCTTTACTTTGCTGTTATAATAACCTCCAAATAACATCTGGGATGACATTCCACTAGACTTTGGAGTGTGCCTGTGGGTATTTGTGCTCATTGAGCCACAAGAGCATTAGTTAGGTCAGGCACTGAAATTGGGTGAGATGGTTGAGGTCAGGGTTTTGTGCAGGCCACTTGAGTTCTTCCATTCCAACTTTGGCGAACAATGTATTTATGGGCCTTAATTTGTGCACAGGGTCATTGTCATGCTGGAACAGGTTTGGGGCTCTTATTCCAATGAAGGGACCTAAGAGGAACTAAATGGTTACATTTATAGCATATCAAGACATTCTAGACAACTGTGTACCACATATGGGTGTGATGGTCAGGTGTCCACAAATCTTTGGCCATCATATAAAAACAGATAAAATGCCAGGTCATGCAAGCTTACAAACATGCTTTTCTGTTCTAAATGTATTTGAAATCTGCTTTATAAAATTAAAGAGTGAAACTGGCTATGCTGCTTACACATATAGTACTATATAATTATAAGTATTGACTGTACTAGTGGAGTTTTATTAATAAAGCTGAGATTTACGGAACAGTTTGCCACATTCTGGCAGCTTCCACTGATTGAATGACACCCAACTGGGTGGAAACAGAGTAATTGAAGGTTTGTACATGTGTGTCTGTACGTGTGTGTGTCTAAACTGTTCACTCTCTTTGAATAAAGATGTCTCCATGATCATGATTACAGACAGAAATGACTGTCTATAGTGGGAGCTAACAGTCAACAGCTGCTAAATGGCTTGAATAAGGACCACACTCACTTTCACATAATTCAGAAAGAGCAGACATTTCCTCACTTGTATAACACTGCGCTGCTGAATTATCCAATCTTATTGGACAGAACTAGATGATTCATCTTCTGGCAATAGTGCTGGCTGCAAGGCAAACCACCGGTTTATATTAATGTCTTCATTCGAATGCATTATTGTTTCTCAAATAACAAGTCATGCACAGGGAATTGTATGGTGATCGCTCCAAATAATATAAGGTAATAAACATTTCTCCGTAACATTTATTTATTTATGTGTCTTGTTTAAGATAGAAAAAATGAGAGGCTCTTGAGGGAACAACTAGGCAACCATTTTGTCTCTCGAACATTCCACATATTACGATTCCTTTTTGCGGAGACAAGCGCAGAAGGCCAGTCCAGAGTGTGTGAGGTGGATGGAAGACAGAGTACGACGGGAATCAAGATCAGTAGATCGGCAAACAGGTGTAACTGGGATTAGGCTGAATCGTAGTCGATAAACACGCTAAAGGTGAAACCAGAATGGCGGGTCAGGAAATACGGCTTGGTACACGACAGAGACAAGGCTGTTGAGCGTTTACTTCACAAGCCGCTGATGTTAACAAGCCCCTTTTATAACCTTTGATCTAGTGAACCCCCAAAGTGCTCACTCAGGGAGCCTAATCCCTCCGAGGCCTCCCACTCCTCCATGGCCAGTTTAACAGCCAGGAAAGTATAATTTCCCCACATCGTAATTGTGTTCGGCTGGCGACAACTTCTGTGAAATGAATGCCATGGGATGCAGCTTGGGTTTCTCCCTGAATCTCTGAGACAGAACGGCCTCCACTTCCACCTCGGACACATCAACCTCCATGACAAACGGTCTGGAGGGATCCGGATGTCTCAGGATGAGGGCTGTAGTGAAGGCCCTTTTAAGTTTCTCCAGAGTCTCCTGGGCGATCAGGAGGGATGACAGTATTTGCGCAATCTTACAAAATTCCCGAATGAATCACCGATAGAAGTTTGTAAAGCCAAGGAAACATTGCAATTCTCTAACGGTTCTGGGAGTGGGCTAATCCACGACCGCTTGAGTTTTGCGCTGATCCATGGCGACCCCTCTCGGGCTAATGACATACCCTAGGAATAATATTGTGTGTCTCACACTTCTCTGTTTTTACATGAAGCTGGTGTTGCAGCAGGCAATGCAATACCTGCTGAACATGCGTGATGTATTCCTCTAGTGATGTTGAGTACACCAATATGTTGTCAATGTAAGCGATGACATACCTCCCCAGCATGTCCCTCAGGATGTCATTGATCAGATTCTGGAATACTGAAGGAGCATTAGCGAGCCCATACGGCATAACCAAGTATTCATAGTGTCCAGAGGTGGTGCTAAAGGCTGTTTTCCACTCGTCCCCCTCCCTAATGCGGATCAAGTTGTATGCGCTATGCAGGTCCAGCTTTGTGAAAATGGTCATGGACGAGAGGCAGGGGATACCGGTATTTTACTGTCACTTGGTTGAGGCCCTGATAATCAATACCTAGACGAAGGCCCCCTCCTTTTTTCTCTACAAAGAAGAAGCCAGCCGGAGGGTCGAATATACTCCTGCTGGAGAGTATGAATGTATTCCTCCACAGCTCACTGCTCAGCTTGGGAGAGTGGGTACATATGGCCCCGAGGTTTACTGGCCCCGGATAGAAGGTCAATGGCGCAGTCATAGGGTCTGTGAGGTGGTAAACAACTTGCTTAACAGGTCATGAAGGTCACGATATTCAGGAGGGACCTTGACCGGGACATAGGACAGTCGACTCTCCACAGTCGTTGTTGCCACTGGGACCGTGGGACCCCTCAGACAATTGTGTATGCAGTACGGGGACCATTGGGTAATTTGTTTGTCCATCCACAATACCTGACGGTTGTGAAACTCCAGCAAACCTGAGCACGGGCATGGCTGGGAAGTATAGTTCTTGTCCGCCCCCTCTGTGGGCAGTGGGAGAAACCCACTGTGAACTGCAGCCGCGAGTTCGCCGTGGTGTAACACCACAACATTGAACACAAATATACAGGTGCACCTAAAAAAAATTACAATATCAAGAAAAAGTAATTTTTTTTTGTAATTTAATTCAAAAAACTTTCATATATTCTAGATTCATTACACATGAAGTGAAATATTTCAAGCCTTTTTTTGTTTTAATGTTGATGATTATAGCTTACAGCTCACAGAAATCAAAAATACAGTATCTCATAATAATATAATAAAGAATTTATAATACAGAAATATCGATCTGAGAAGATCTCTAATCAGCTAATTAACTCAAAACACCTGGAAAGGTTTCCTGAGCCTTTAATCTCTCAGTCTGGTTCAGTACACAACCACAATCTTGAGGAAGATTAAAGTATATTTTGCATTTGATTTGGAAATCAGGGTCCCAGAGTCTGGAGGAAGAGTGGAAAGGCACAGAGTCAAAGTTGCTTGAAGTCCAGTGTGAAGTTTCCACAGCCAGTGATGATTTGTGGTGCCATGTCATCTGCTGGTCCACTCTGTTTTCTCAAGTTAAGAGTCAATGCAGCGTCTACAAGGAGATTTTAGAGCAGTTCATGTTTCCACCTGCTGACGAGCTTTATGGAGATGCTGATTTCCAACAAGACTTGGCCCACAGTGCCAAAACTACCAGTAACTGGTTTGTTATTACTGTGCTTGATTAGCCAGCCTACTTGCCTGACCTGAACCCCATAGAGAATCTATGAGAGACTCCAGAACAAACAACCTGGGCTTCCAGAACACTTCAGCAGCACCACAGGCTGATTGCCTCCATGTCACGCTGCATTGATGCAGTAATTCATGCAAAGGGATTAAAGCCCCAACCATGTATAGAGTGCAAGATTAAAACAAAAAAAGGCTTGAAATATTTAGATTTGTGTGTAATGAATCTAAAATATATGAAAGTTCCACTTTTTTAACTTTTCCACAATATTATTTTTTTTTAGATTCACCTATAAATGGTTAAAAAGCACGGCATGACCTTAAATAATCAAATATAAAACCTCATCATGTTCTATGCCTTACTTAGAGCACCCTGGAAAATTATTCCAGATATATACAGAAAGCTTGATATTTTTGTAACATTTACATAAACGATGCACATTTTAATACAATTGTAGAATTACAATATACAAAATATGCTTCCACATATTAGGCCAGATATTAACGCATGCAAATTCACATGATATACAGTAGACATCCATTCAAGTATTTAGCTCTAAACACAGACACAATTTGTGTCTATAAAAGGTAATTTTCCACTGCAAGACATTGTATTTCACCCTTTATCTTACAAAGATGGTTGAAAGCTGTATTTCAGGACATGAAGACGGAACGTCCATCCTTTCTTCTTATCCTTAATATCACTTATTTTCAGTCAGTAACCCTAATGGTTAACTAGATTTTCATACTTAACATCATATATAAAGCAAATAATTTACATTTTTAACATTTGACAGATGACCTTATGCAGAGCGACTTACATTTATCTCAATCATACAGTTGAGCAGTTGAGGTTTAAGGGTCTTGCTCAAGGACCCAGCAGTGGTAGATTGGCGCTGCTGGGATTTGAACTCAAAACCTTCCGATCAGTAGTCCAATGTCTTAACTACTGTGCTACCAAATCGAAATAATAAGTAAAATAAATGAAGAAAGGGAAACATGAATGTAACTGTCGCGTTGAAATGTTTTCTATGTTAGATGTTTTCTAGATTTTGGTGTTTGAAGCTCAGTTGGAATACACTAGAAGCCCCCTAATATGGTATAGCCATTGTTGTTAAAGGAAAAAAAGAAAAACACAATTCTTCCATATAATTTTGACATTTTAAATGTGGGGAAAAACAATGCAATGGTTTCCAGAGCTGGAAAATACACAAGCAGTAGTATGCTGTTGCTATCTTACAGTAAGTATTATTTTGGAGTATTTAGGCATTACAGTGATCCTTCGTTTTTCGCGGGGGTTACGTTCCAAAAAGAACCCGCGATAGGTGAAATCCGCGAAGTAGAAACCTTTATTTTTTTTTACAATTATTATACAATGAAATACTCCATAATACATTGAA
>JAFFST010053959.1:67794-87312 GCA_022414735.1 Noturus placidus
TGATTTAATTTTATGTTAATTAAGTTGCTTAAACAGACTTTCTGAGTTTTTCTATGTTTTTGTAAAGCTCAGGGAACAGACACAGTCTCTATAGTATGTATTATTGGTTTTGTACTATGTTTTGAACATTGTTTATGATTAGAGTTGTTATTATTGGAAGATGTACTTACGGTAGGTAGTCACTTGGAGTGGAGCGCCTTGGCGATGTTGTCCGACAGCAGTTCCGCTCCAAGGATGCTGGGGTGCAGGCCATCAGGATGGAACAACCTAGGACGCTCCCAAAACAAATTCCAGTTATTAGAAAAGACTAGATTCTGTTCATTACACCAAGAAACTAGCCAGTCATTTAAAGCCAGAAGTCTACTGAACCTTTCAGCTCCCCGTCTGTCGGTGGGAAGTGGTCCAGAGACAACGATCTTCGCGGTGGGTGCTTCACCTTTCGCCGCTCAGTCACCCAAGGTCCGTGGTGTGTCGGCGCCGATGAGACAGAGACCACGGCTGGGAAAGTCCTCGCCCTAGGTGCACAGAGAAACACACGCCGTGGAGGGCTTGGGAGTGCTGATAACACATTGCGTGCTTACCTTGAAGGTTTCCAGCGTGGTTTTTTGCTCTAGCAGCTGGGCCTGTCTGTCGAGTAGGCCGCGAATCTGCTTCTCCACATCCTCCAGCTCCAACAGCTTGAGCGAGTCCTCATCTGCACTCAGAACAGAGGAAACAATAGACATATTAAACGTAGGCTGGTAAACGTGGGAAATAAACAAGGCTAGTGGCGGGTAATGCTAGTGAAACGTAAACAAGGCTAGCAGTGGATAATACTAGCGAACTATAAGCTAGTCGCGGATGTTACGATTGCTTAATCTAAATGTAGTTTCAAGTTATGAAACACCTATGTCACGATTCCCCCTGTAAAATGTAAATGTAAAATGTAAATGTTCTCCCTGGAAGCAGTGCGCATGCGCACTGCACCCTCTCTTTCCCGAGCCGGCTTTCATGACATTCCAAACACATGGACAATGTTGACATTGTTGACACTCAGACACGTGGACTTTGTTTATGTTTCTGTCATGTCTCCTCCCCATGTCTGTCATTGTTTTACCTGTCACGTGATGGTATTGCTCTCAGCTGCACACTATCACAGCACTTATTTGTCACGCATATATACCGCGCACCAAGTAGCACACGGCGCGGAATATTCATTGAGAAATCTTTGAGAGTCATAGTGTTAACGTATGTCTTTAGTTAATTATCATAGCCTTGCTAAAGAACTTCATGGTCTCTGTTCATGTCCTGTTTCCTTGTTAAGTGTCTCGTTTCGCTTTGTCCACATTAATATTTTCTACACTGGTTTATCCGCTACCAGTCTGGTAGCGATTTCTGCCTAGCACTATTGACTCTGTTTGCTGATCGCCTGACCCTTTGTCTGTTTTTCGGATTAACCCCTTTTGGATGACGTTTTTTGAAAAATTCATTTGTTCCATAATTTAATTCAAAAAGTGATTTTTTTTTACTAGATTAATAACTGAATTACTAGATTACAGTAATTAGAATTACTGCATTAATGTTGCATGGAGCAATCAGACTGTGGCACTGCTGAGGTGTTATGGAAGCCTCGGTTACTTTGATAGCGGTCTTCAGCTTATCTGTATTGTTGGCTCTGGTGTCTCTCATAGATTCTCTATGGGGTTCAGGTCAGACGTGTTGGCTGGCCAATCAAGCACAGTAACACCATGGTCAGCAGACCAGTTACTAGTAGTTTTGGCACTGTGGGCAGGTGGCAAGTCTTGCTGGAAACGGAAATCAACATCTCCATAAGGCTCATCAGCAGATGAAACTCGAGAAAACACAGACTTGAGAAAACACAGGAGACCAACACCAGCAGATGACAGGGCACCCCAAATCATCACTGACTGTGGAAACTTCACGCTGTACTTCAAGCAACTTGGATTCTGTGCCTCTCCACTCTTCATCCAGACTCTGGGACCCTGATTTCCAAATGAAATGCAAAATGTACTGAGCCAGACTGAGAGATTAAAGGCTCAGAAAACCTTTGCATGTGTTTTGAGTTAAACATCTCCACCTCGTTCTCATCACTCCAGAGGGTATTGCTCCAGATCTGTGGTTTGTTCAGATGCAGTTTTGCAAACCTGCAGTAAGTCATAACCTACAGTAAGCAGTTCGTCTCACTGTTTGAATGCTGAATTCCAAATTGTTGATTACCTTATAACCCTACCCAGATTGATGAGCAGCAACAATTGCTGTCATGGCTGATGTCCTTTCATCTTGGCATGATGTAGATACATATTTTTTTTTGTCATGTGAGATTCATTATTTAATAGAAGTTGGTGAGGGCCAAACAACTGTTTATTATTTAGACCCTATTAAATAAAAACAGAGACTTGAAGGAGGGTCAGTTCATTTTCCCATGACTGTATATTATTACACCATTCCATCTCATACTATCACAAGAACATTCACGTCTACCAGTCTTAGAACCCATAAAATACTGAACATTCTATTAATATACTCTGGAATACTGTAGGCATCAGGGGGTTTAACGAAACTGGAACTGGTCATATTTAACAAAGTTGGTCTAATTTGCACAATTAGCACATCTTTTTTACTGCAAGGGAAATACTGCAAAGTCTTGTCTATGATATTCATAAAACACACAGAAACTCTTTTCCCAGTGGAGTTTATGAATAAATTTTTATATGAAAAAAAGGACAAAGAAAGATGAGCCTAAAAAAAAGAGTGCTTGTGTTTTACTCAGATGTGGGATATTTTATTTCTGTCAGCAGCAATAAGTGATAGTGCTGAGTGAGAAATGCTGACAGGCACTGCCCTCTCACAGGGCACAAGTCCTCCATGCTGAGGTAGACAGAGCTCTATCAGATATGCCTGACACATCACATCAGCACCTCACAATTTATGACTCCCCTTGCCTTGAACTCTGAGAGACTGAGAGGGTGTGAGCATGTATGCATGTATGTATGCGAAAGTGAGGAAGTAAAAAAAAAAGTTGCAGATTACTGTGTGAAAATCTCTATTCTACTGTAGGACATATATGAGCTCTAGAAGTTAACACTTCCTCAAGCTTGTTATTAAATTGGGGCTGTATTCAGAAATGACATATACAAATGTAATTAGAAGGTAATATCCAGTATTTTCTAGTGCTATCTCAATTACAGAAAAAAAAATATACAATGTAAAAATGTTGGGTTTACAAATCAGTTGCTGAGAGTAACTTGTTGGGTAAGGCTGATGTGACCCAAATCCAGTTGATAATGGTGACACAGTCCTGAAATAGAACAGACACATTGCATCAAAATGTTGTGGAATTTTTCACTGTGCCTGTTGAGAAAGAGCAGCAACCAGAAAAGGTCTGACTTAAAATAATTTACGTTTTGTTGACATTTAGCTTAATTTATCATTTATTTGAAGCTTTTGAAGTTATATTTCTAACATGTTAACATGTAGTTTGGCTTGACAGTGCAATATTATATGTTTCTAATAATGAGGGTGGAAGCCATATTGTTAAATTAAGACATATTTACATTACTTAATATAATAATTATAATATAGTCATTAATAATTACATTTAGCACTATTCATTCAGCAATCCATTGGCCATTTATTAGACTTCTTTTACATGTTAATTTAAATGCTTGCCAACTTCACATATTGTAGTAATAGTCTTCATTTTTATTTGTATATTTTTAAGTTGTATCTTGCTTTTAGGTTGCAATGTATAAAAGTTGACAGCAACCTTTCATATTGACAGTGCTTGATGGCAAGTGCTTGTGTTTAAAGGCAGTGATTTTTACATGCTATTAAAAAACCTTGTCTCAGACACCTCTCTTCAGACGTGTGAACTGCATGCAGGTTAGTTTAATCATCTGAATGGGCCACCCGGAAAACCAACTAAATACTGTGAATTCATAGTAAGAATTCTTTGGGTAAATATTTGCATATCTTTTGAAGTTAACTTACAAACACTGAATATGGCTCTTTGAACATTAGTGCAGCATGGTCGTAACCACGCACTCTTTGGGGGGGTCGTGACCAATCTGTCCCCCACCAGTATATAGGAGAAAATATTTTCAATATGTTCCGCTTTAATTTTCCCTGCCAACTGATCTGTCTTTTCTTCATCTATTCTATTTATTTTATTTACCTATTTATTTATGTCTATTCTTTTTAATATTTTTACGTTTGTTAAGGAAAATCGGTGTGTCCCTCCTCCAATTGTACACTTGGTTTCGCCTATACTCAACGCAAGTTCGGTGTTGTATTTTAGCAGCTCAGTCTGTAAGAAATGGAGACAGCAGCTTTTTTTTCATACAGTAATTAACTAGACACCTAAATATCTAGGCTAATGTCAGTTCCAATTTTTGACAATTAACGGTACATTCACGTGCACATCCTCCCGCCGAGTTCACTGTGAACCCTCACGTTGTGACAGGCTGTTATAAATGTGAGTGAAAGTGAGGAAAGTTTGGCGGTGCCGGGGGGGGTCTAGCGCTTGGACCCCCCAATGTCCAACCATGGTTATGCCCTTGTAGAGCAGTGTTTCAGTTCCAGTACTGAGCAGGGGTTAAAATTTAAAAGCAAGTGAAGCTGAGCTCTGGTACAAAAAAAAATGCACACTAATTTACTAGCAGCCAAGTTAAGAGTCTTTTTCAAGGACCCAACCATTGCACCCTGATACTCCTTGGATTTAAACACACTATCTTCTAATAACTAAATCAAAACTTTAAAGCAAAGTTTTCACTAGCATATAAAGTTAAACTTAAACAGGGTTTATATTGGCCTAAAATAGTCGCTAAAATTTCTTTTCCAACAAGGTCACATCAATCAGGAACCAATTCTCAACCCCAGACATGCATCAACCAGCTTCTCCTTCATGTAACTCCCAACTGACTTCCTTCTCTCCTCTATCAGAGACTGATGTCTCTAAACTCCTCCTCTTTAGCCATCCCACAACCTGTTCTCTTGACCCTATCACCTTCTTCAGTCAATCTCTCCCACACTACCACCTGCAATCACACCCATTTTTAACATATCTCTCTCTACTGGCACATACCCTACCTCATTTAAGTAGGCCTGGGTTACCCCACTGCTTAAAAAAACACCACTTAACCCTGCTGTAGTTCACAACTACAGACCTGTTTCCCTCCTCCCTTTTCTTTCCAAAACTCTTGAAAGAGCCGTTTTAAATCAACTCTCCAATTTTCTCACACAGAACAACCTCCTTGACATCAAGCAGTCTGGCTTCAAGGGCAATCACAAAACTTTGACTGCACTGCTTTCCGTCACTGAAGCCTTACGACTAGCAAGAGTTCTAGATCATATTTCCTCATCCTACTTGACTTCTCTGCTGCTTTCAACACTATGAATCATCAGATCCCCCTGTCAACTTTCTCCATCCTGGGCATCACTGGAACGGTTCTGCGCTGGGTGGAATCCTATCTCTCTGACTGAGCCTTCAAGGTATTATGGAGGGGAGGTATTTCTGAAACTCAGCAACTCACAACTGGCGTTCCACAGGGGTCAGTTCTGGGTCCACTCCTCTTTTCTATCTACACTACATCTCTAGGGCAGGTGATTGAGTCTCATGGCTTCTCATATCATTGCTATGCTGATGACACCCAGCTCTATTTTTCCTTACAGCCTGACGAGCCATCTGTCTCTGCACGCATCTCTGCTTGCCTGTCAGTCATCTCGGTCTGGATGAGGGAACACCATCTTAAACTCAACCTGGCAAAATCTGAGCTTCTCGTCATTCCAGCCTGTCCTTCAATCAACCACAACCTTACTGTACAGCTTGGTGCAACCACATTCAAGCCAATTCAAATGGCCAGAAACCTTGGGGTGACTCTTGATGACAGCTTGAACTTTACAGACCACATCTCAACAACTGTACAGTCCTGTAGATTCATCCTGTACAACATCAAGAAAATCAGACCCTACCTCACCGAACAGGCTACACAGATACTAGTCCAGGCTCTTGTTATCTCAAAACTGGACTACTGCAACTCACTACTTTCAGGCCTCCCAGCTAGCTCCATCAAACCCCTTCAGATGATTCAGAATGCTGCAGCATGCCTCGTCTTCAACCAGCCCAAGAGAACCCATGTCGTACCCCTCTTCAGCTCCCTCCACTGGCTTCCTGTAGCTGCCCGCATCAAATTAAAGGCCTTGATGCTCACCTACAAGACCTTGTCTAGAACAGCCCCTCCTACCTCAACTCTCTCCTGAAGGCTTACGTTCCCTCACACAATCTGCAATCGATTAGTGACCAGCGTTTAGTAGTTCCTACTCAGCATGATGCAAGGTCCCTTTCCAGAACCTTCACACTAACTGTTCCTCAGTGGTGGAATGAGCTTCCAACCTCAATCCGGACTGCAGAATCTCTTACCATCTTCAAAAAAAAAAAGCTAAAGACCCATCTCTTCTGTGAACACCTAACCAACTCAGAAGAAAATAAATTAATTAATTAATTAATTAATTAGTTAAAATTTGCACTTTGCATCTTCTAGAAATCAATTAATGGATCTTGAAGAGTAGATGATAAATGGCGCACTTATATAGCGCCTTTATCCAAAGCGCTTTACACTGTGTCTCATTCTCTCATTCACCCATTTACACACACACTCACGCACCAATGGTAGCAGAGCTGCCATGCAAGGCGCTAACTTGCCATCGGGAGCAACTTAGGGTTCAGTGTCTTTCCCAAGGAGACTTTGGTATACGGTAGCACTACTTGTATTGTACTCTGCTTGATATATATCGCTTTGCTTGTATTTTACTCCTTTGTAAGTCACTTTGGATAAAAGCATCTTCTAAATGAGTAAATGTAAAATGGAGAACACAAAAATCATCCATTAATTTGCAGATGTTGCCACAAAGAATTTTTTTTTTTACCATTCTCACCCCAATGTACCAAAGCACTGCTGTAATTGCCTGATCATTTAGAGTACAATCATGCAAAAGGATAAAACCGTATTTAGCTGTAATATGGATAGTGTAAATTTTACAGTGATTCGTTAAATGGAAATGCTAATTATAAAAGTGACATTAAGAATGAAGAGTGAATGTAATTTTATCCTACCTTATAAGGAAATGTTTTCGTCAGTCATGACCATTGTTAACTGCTAGGTACATTAATTTGCTTGTTAAAGCAAAATATGTTCATGAAGTTTGTTCAAATACATTACTGTATTATGTTTTTGCCCCCAAAAACTCCATTTAACAGAAAATATTAAATATCAACTTGCTTTAACTTGTTTTAATTATAAAAAAAAGTTGCAATATATCATGCTCATTATAATACATCTCTGGGTTAATCTTTTCACCAGACTTGTTTCCTACAGATTCATTTCAGCTGGCTTTGACATGAAGACGAGAACATCCATTAAGATCAGGGCCAAATGAGCCACAAATCACTTGATGGATTACTGTTTCTGATTGAAGTCAGAAAGATTTAAATTGTTTCTTTGTTAATGGATTGAAAGCTTTTTGAGTCATTACTCATGTGTGTAAAAGCTGAGTCAGAATCTTGTGGTGTCTGTTAATAATTATGCCTTTTGTCTCCATATAAGGCAGGTCCTTATATTTCCTTGGCTGTCTGGTGTAATGGCCAAAGTAAAATAGAATGGAAGATTCTGTGGTTTGGCTTAAAGTAAATTTCAAACAAGGAAAATCTTCACATTAGGAATTAATCAATTTAGGTTTGGTTTATTTGATGTTCTTTTTATTATTATTATTTTAACCACTGTAAAATATACTGACACTATGTAAACATACTTCTGGATGTGAAATATAGCATCGGGGAAGATAAGAAGATGAAAAGCTTTTCAACATTTCTGAATAATCGATTGTGATAAATAATTTTTTTCTCATATAGTTTTGTCCATATACAGTTTGTGTGTGTGTGTGTGTGTGTGTGTGTGTGTGTGTGTGTGGAACTGATATATAATTATAATGAACAATGCAGTGTGGCAGGGCACATTATCCTGCTGAAAGAGGCCACTGTTATTAAGGAATATTTCTGCCAGGAAGGGGTGTTCTTGGTCTGCAACAATATTTGTATTAGGTGGTACGTGTCAAAATAACATCCACATTAATTCCAAGACCCAAAGGTTTCCCAGCAAACCATTGCCAAGAGCACTTACTCCATCAGCTTTCCTTCTTCCCATAGAGCATCCTGGTGCCATCTCTTCCCAGGTAAGCATTGCACATGCACATGATGTGAAATTAATTTAATTTAATAATTTATCAATTTGTATAGTGCTTTTTACAATGGTACATTGTCTCAAAGCAGCTTTACAGAAATATCATTTTTACATTTACAAGCAACTTACTAATGAGAGCACATTCATACACCAATGGTAGCAGAGCTGCCATGCAAGGTGCTAGCTTGCCATTGGGGGCAACTTAGGGTTCAGTGTCTTGCCCAAGGACACTTCGGCATGGGATCATCCGGGCCGGGATTCGAACCACCAACCCCACGGTTAGTGGATTAGTGGACAACCCGCTCTACCGACTGAGCCACAGCCGCCCTAAAAGAAAAATGACTTCCATGGCCCATTCCTTATGAACACGTCCCAATTGCCGAGCTATACATACAACTCCTTCTACCGAGCTATACATGAGTTTATGGAGATGTTGGAGATCCTAGTCCTTTCTGCTCTCCGGACCTGCATGATTGGTCTCAGAGGTCCTACTTCTGGATGGAGCTCTCATCTACTCCAAATCCAGACTGCTGGGACAAAGGCTTTTCAAAGATTACATATAAAACAATAATTATCTCTTTAATAATATCTGTTGTTACCCAGATGAGGATGGGTTCCCTTCTGAGTCTGGTTCCTCTCAAGGTTTCTTCCTCTTAAACATCTTAGGGAGTTTTTCCTTGCCATTGTCGCCACTCAGTGTCTTGCTCAGTTGGGATAATTTCTCACTTTTACTGTGTGTGTACTGTGTTTATATTCCTGTAAAGCTGCTTTGAGACAATATCTATTGTAAAAAGCGCTATACAAATAAAATTGAATTGAATTGAAGTGTGTTCTGTTTTATATTTCTTCATTCATTCATCTTCAGTAAGCACTTTATCTTGGTGAGGATTGTGGTGGAATTGAATTGAATTGTAGGCACTTTCTGTGTAGGACACGGGTCAGCATGGGCACTCTGATGGGTCATACACAGCAAGCTGCAATGTACTGTGTGCTCTGACACCTTTTTATCATAGCTAGCATGTACCTTTGCACCATTTTGTGAAAATCAGACCAGACAGGTTAGCCTTTGCTCCCCACATGCATCAGTGAGTCTTGGGTGCCCATGACTCTGTCAACAGTAAACCGGTTGTCCTTCCTTGGACCACTTTTGATAGCTATTAACCACTGCATACTGGGAACACCACACAAGACCTGCAGTTTTGGAGATCCTCTGACCCATTCATCTAGCCATCACAATTTGGCCCTTGTCAAAGGAATGTTTTGAGGAACATGACAAAAAGTTCAAGGTGTTGACCTGGCCTGAAAATTCCCTAGCCCTTAATTTGATTGAGCATCTGTGCAATGTGCTGGCCAAACCCATTGAGGCTCCACCTCGCAACTTACAGGACTTAAAGGATCTGCTGCTAATGTCTTGGTTCCAGCCAGCACAGCACACCTTCAGAGGTCTAGTGGAGTCCATGCTTTGAAAGTCAGACATAGTTGCTACTTACATAAACCTGTTTTAAAAAAAAAAATGTTTCCACCCACAAAGGCTTAACCTTCACTATGAATCAAATGCAAAGCATTATTAAACCCCAGAGCTATTTAACTGCATGTAATATCAGCTGTTACTGCACAGCTGTTATGCTGTAAACAATGACCCTGAGGTTGCAGCTCCCATTTCTAGCTATTACAAATGTTACTGTCAGCCTTTCGAGTCTGGCAAATTCTGACCTCAGTCGTGCTAGGGAGTGAGAGAGCAAGATGAATGGATGTGGGAAAGTGATGTATGTATTAGTGAATATCATTTCACCCCTTCTTTTGTGTGGTTGAGGTCCACAGTGACAGCAGGAAATAAGCACAATCCATAATGCCTGCAACAAACTGCTCCCACTGCCTCTATTCTCCAGAACATTTGGCATTTGTTTAAATTAAAGAGCTGTTATACAGTCTAGACTTTACCAACCTTTTATCCTTATATGAAATTTGTGATAAAAGTGTTTATGTGGAACAAAACTGGATTGTGAAGAAGGTTGATAAGAATGACTCTGCCTTTGACTCAGAAAGTCCCATACCACAGCTTCCAACTCTGGTCCTAGAGACCTTCTGTCCTGCACATTTTAGTTTTTTCCTGACAGCAAGACCAGGGTTGGAAACTCTCATGGCTAAAATATGCACATCAAGAATTTCACAGAAGAAAACAGCATGATGAGTTAATCTTACCACTTCATAGAAATGTTCATCACATGGCCCTAAAGTGTCCCATAGCTCTTTAGAAACTTAAATAAACTATGATTACTTATAACAACAACAACAACAATAATAATAATAATAATAATAATAATAATAATAATAATAATAATAATAATAATAATAATAATAATAATAATAATAATAATAAATGCACAGTAACTTAGTGGTTAGCACGTCCGCCTCACACCTCCAGGGTCCGGGGTTCCAGTCCCGCCAGGGCCATGTGTGTGCGGAGTTTGCATGTTCTCCACGTGTGTCCGGGGTTTCCTCCGGGTACTCCGGTTTCCTCCCCCAGTCCAAAGACATGCATGTTGGGTTGATTGGCGTGTCTAAAGTGTCCATAGTGTATGAATGTGAGTGTGTATGTGATTGTGCCCTGCAACGGACTGGCACCCTGTCCAGGGTGTACCCCGCCTTGTGTCTGATGCCTCCTGGGATAGGCTCCAGGTTCCCCGTGACCCTGAAAAGGAGTAAGCGGTTGAAGATGGATGGATGGATAAATGCATGTAATTATATTTACTTATTTATACAGATGTCTGCCAGCCACTGTAAGGTAGTGTGTATGATATATAACATAAATGCATTTATAATTAATTATGGTGTAGAAATTATGCCACTTAACCCCTTCAGTTCAATTTATTTCAGATTATACATATCTGTCTCAGTACAGTATCAATAATGAGAATGCCATAGTACAAAACTCCCAAATACAAAACTCCCAAAGATGACAAAGGAACATCAACTGGATCCAAGACTCATTAGAGGAAACCACCTGACACTTATGTAGTAATCATAGAAAACCAATGATAGTTGCATTACTTTGACTTGATGAAATATGGGTGGAAGGAGAAACATGGAAGTGAATCAATAACATGTCAACCACATAATAAAAAACAGTTTCACACCTGTTTTTAAACAGGAGAGAAGTTAAAGCTTTCATGATTGCATTTATGCTGCAGTGGCAACATGAGTGTAGATAATAGTTAGAACTCGTAATAGTTGGATTAGTGCCTGTTTCGTATTTCATATTTGTACTGAAATGCATATGAAAACTGATATTTAATGCCAATTTTCCCATCTTACATCTCTCATGTTTCAGAGTAAGAGCCAACAAGAGAATTAATCTATTACTTCTGAACCTTTTCAATAATCTCAATGAAGACTCTAAAGCAAACATAATGCGATCAACCCACTGAGCTGTTTTGGATATTTTGAAGAATCAAACTAAACACATGGAATTACTCATTACCTGATCCATCTTTTGCAACGCAAGGAGCAACAGCTTATATTCAAGACAGACAAGAGTTATTATTTCTGTTCCAAAAGGACATTTGAATTCATATATTGGTGTCCTTAGATGGTATGATTTCACACCATTATCTCTCATTGATCTTCCTCTCCATTTAGCTTCATATAAAAGACAGTTTAAAGATGTCACAGAATTAGCTTGCAGGTAAAAGCTCCTTCCATAAAGGAAAAACAGAAAAGAAAAAGTCTTTGTTACCTGTAGAAATATAAAGATCAGCTTTTTAAAAATGTCTCTGTGCAAATATTAGCACAGAAAATATTTGTTGAAAATGTATTGTTTGTGGAAAATAAAATAATATTTGTAAGTAACCATTGCATTTAGAGTCGAATGGGACAAAAGGCACTGTACTAAAAATCTTATGAGTTTAAAAAAAAAACCTCACTTCATTTAAAGAGAGTAATGACCTGGCAGAATGCATTATTATATGTTATATACTTAAGCCAAAAGTGTATGCTATAAAGCATTGCAACTTGCCATACAGATACTATACCAGGGCCTTTTAATGCATTAAAAAACATATTTTTAGGAACAAATATTATAATGCATTATGTAACTTGATATTATGAAGTCATTAACTCATGCATAATTTTTTATGCATGTAGCTACAGTAATACTTACAGTATGAGTAACCAAATATAAATAAATTATGTTTTTAATTTGTTGTTGATAATTTGTTGCCAGCGGTTTAGACATTAATGTCTGTGTGTTGACTTATTTGGAGGGTACAGCAAATTTACACTGTTACACAAGCTGTACACACTACTTTACATTGTAGCAAAGTGTCATTTCTTCAGTGTTGTCACATAAAAAGATATAATCAAATATTTACAAAAATGTGAGGGGTGTACTCACTTTTGTGAGATACTGTATATACAGGTTTTATAGCAACAGCAAAAGCAAAGGTTTATGCTTCCATCCTTACTTTATTTATATTTTACACAGTGTCCCAACTTTTTAGAACTGGGGTTGTAGATACAGATATAAATATTTGCAGTACCAAACATTATGTAACACAATACAGAAACAGAATACTGGATTCATAGGCGTAGCACTGCCAAGTGTTGTGGTTGAAATCAAGCAAATACATGACAGAAATACATGTACTATTCAAAATCTACTCTTTTTATTGGGGGAATGGATGTCTAGCTGTCTAAGCAGCAGCTGCCCAGAGTTTCAGAGTTTCATTTCCCCAATTACGCTTTATGTTATTTAGTTAAGGGTTTGGATGCTCCCTGAGATAGGCTCCAGGTTCCCCGTGACCCTGAAAAGGAGTAAGCGGTTGAAGATGGATGGATGGATGGATGGATGGATGGATGGATGGGTGTGGTCTTTAATAGCACATTTCTTCAAATTAGATTTCACATACATATTGTGCATTTAGACTACAGTGGCTCTTGAAAGTTTGTGAACCCTTTAGAAGATTTCTTCATAAATATGACATAAAACATCATAAGATTTTCACACAAGTCCTAAAAGTAGACAACAAGAACCCAATTAAACAAGTGAGACAAAAATATTATACTTGGTCATTGATTTATTGAGCCATGAAAATGAACCAATATTACATAACTATGAGTGGCAAAAGCATGTGAAACTCTAGAATTAGCCATTTAATTTGAAGGTGAAATCTGATTCAAGAGTTTTCAACCAATGGGATGACAATCAGGTGTGAGTGGGCACCCTGTTTTATTTAAAGAAAGGGATCTATCAAAGTCTGATTTTCACAACACATGTTTGTGGAAGTGTACTGTGGAGTAAAAAATGGAGATTTCTGAGGACCTCAGAAAAAGAGTTATTGATGCACATCAAGCTGGAAAAGGTTACAAAACCATCTCTAAACAGTTTGGACTCCACCAATCCACAGTCAGACAGATTGTGTACAAATGGAGGAAATGGAGAAAATGTACAGCACCACTGTACGTTGTTGTGTGTTATATTTAACTTGTCTGCATATGTATCCCATCAGTTTCTCATGTTCTGACCTCACAGTCCTGTTGGAATGGAGGCACTGAAACATAGTTGAGCTGCAGAGAGTTGACTGAAGAGGTCTGGATGCAACAACCCAGACTAACACAAACAAGAGTTGAAAACTTCAAGTGGAAACTATTCAGATTGCACTCCCATCTGTTTTTACTTTAGAGTGTGATTCTGTACCCAAATTAAGATCCCTCCTGAACACATTTATTGTTGTCCATCCCACTCTATATGACAACATGTTTTTCATGCTGGTATGAATAATATTGTCCTATGTGACCCCAGTGAATGTTATTTTTGTTGCGGTTTTTTTTCTTGGTATTTATTACTGGTGTGATACCTGTTTCTCTGTCTTTCTCCCTTGTTCTGCCTATACATTTGCATTTTCCAATACAGCTGTATATGTTATAGTGCATATCACACTGGAATGTCAAACACTTTCTTTAACTCAGAGTTTTGACGTTTCAGAATAAATTGCTACAATGACAAGAATAAAGAGGTTAATCTCTTCACCCAAATGAATACATTATAAAGGTGTTGCTTATGAAAATGGCATTAGCATTTAATAAGATGGTGGATAACATTATGGTTTCTGTATACATTTATCCACAATCACCATCATTCTGTACCAGATATGGTCCAGTATTTGGCCGTCCTAGGTTTCTGTGCTATACTGGTTTGTCCTCCTGGGCCCTATTTGTTGAGTTCTAGATTATATCTTCCTACAATTAGACATAGATAAATATTGTATTCACAAAAAAATATCCTGCCATCTTTTTAATGATCCATAACCTTGCCTTATTTATTAATCTCCTGAGGTTTAGCTCCTAGATGAAGTGGCCTTAACATGAATAAAGGATGAGGCTGAGACCTTTCTTTTTTCCAAGGTGACATGCCTACCTTCATGTCCTACCTTCCCCCATGGCTCTGCTGGGTACCTACTCTGAAGGATGGTTGATTTATTCATCTGCTGACTTATTTATTTGTCTGTTTGGCCGTTTTTGTAAAGCTGATTTCCCCCAGGAGAATGGGTGAAATTGAGTGACTCAAGCAAAACCTCCTTCAGGAGAAGATCAGGTTGTTGCAGAGATTAAAGAGGGCATTGTGCTTGTGTATCACTTCAGATTTAACCCACAAAATAGGATAAAAAGCAGATGATGTATTTTAGTCTCCAGTTCCAGTTTGATTCCACAAAGAACAACAAGAAAATGTATTTTTACTCTGTTGATATCACATTGTCTGTGGAGTTGTGACAAAATGGTAGACTTGAAGTTAAACTAAATGGGTGTTAATATAAGATAATGTAAATAGATTGCCACAAGGTTTTAATCCATACACATGGCCTTAAAAGGTCATTCTCTGTTGACGTAAGATCGTTTTTTCCTACATCAACTTAAACAGTGAATAAAACACAAACTCCTGGTCTATCATCTAATAGTCATCAATAGGAAAGGGCTGAGGCAGCAGCACGAAAATTAAGTCCATCTGCATCATAGTGAAACATCAAAGTGGTAATGTGAATGACTAAGCTGTTGTGCATATTACTTTAACTTTCTCCTACCATAGTGTAACAATGGCCCTTGTTATTCAACTAGATTGTGGGAAAGGGCGAATAACTTCCCAAAAGCCATGAGTCTGACAAAGAGTAACAAAAAATAGAGCCAAATCACCTAAGGAATAAAATACATTAACAATACAACAATGGCAAGAAACAGAAAGAAAGCTCCAAGGTAGAGGTAATGTCTGCATAGCAGGATATTCCTGCTTCTGTCGGTATGGGTTGTAAGCTAATGTCATATGGGCGTGTCATTAGTTTCGGCACATCAAATTTGCATTAGTGTCTGTGAGAGTATTAATATGACACTGTGCCGTATGAGGTTTGTACACAATTCAGCATCAAGAAACAACCTTATAATGACTCTGTAATGGTAATATACTGTAGGGTAGTAGCCCGTGAAGGGTGGAGCACAGACACACAAGAGGCTGTTGTTGGTTGGTTAAAGGAGGTCAGCTTTTATTTTGTTTCTTTCCCTTGCTGTGTAGGGGGAGTGAGAGGGTGTGTGTGTGTGCGTGCGTGTGTGTGTGTGTGTGTGAGTGTGCGTGCGTGCGTGCGCGTGTGGTTGTGTGCTGCTGTAGCCACCGGATTCTTCCAGGGGTCGCTGCTGGCTTCCTGGGTGAACGAGGGCTCTTCCGTCCCATCATGCAAGCGCGCGTAGTCAGAGGGCGGCAGCTTCGTCCGGATCCGACTCGTCTGGAACACAAGACACACACACAGGGGGAAAGAAGGTGATTAGTTCATGGTAAACAAACATTGTGGTAACAATGAGTGAGTGGGATAACAAAACTGACGCGCACATGTTATGCGAGATCAAACTCCTTGAATGAGCAGAAGGACAGCCTCTTATACCCTCCCCTTGTCTGCTGGATGGTGGATTTTTCCCGATCAGTGCCCTAATCACTGGCCGGGGGTGTGTCGGCGGGTCCGTCCTACTGCTACGTGCTTCCGGGTTGTTGTTCTTGATGCGGGGCTGTCTCTTCCACACCAGCACGGTAGTCGGGGAAGGAGCAATTTTATTACCTTGTGTGCCTGCTGTCGGTCCGTCGTGACAGTACCCCCCCCCCGCCCTCAGATCCATGCCTGGCAGGCCCAGAGCACGTCTGGTCGCGAGAGCCCATCTGGACCCACTGGGTTATCCTGGCATTGGTGTCTTTTGCCTTGGCCATCCACTGTAAGGGGACGTGGTCCATTACAAGGATGAAGTGCCGATTGGCCAGGTAATACCGTAGCTCTTCGATGGCCCACTTTATTGCCAGGGCCTCTCTCTCCATGGCTGCGTAGTTCCTCTCATTAGGGGACATCTTCCGACTGATATAGAGGACCGGGTGCTCTTCTCCGTCAAAAGTTTGTGAGAGAACTGCGCCGAGCCCGGTTTCGGACTCATCGGTGTGTACTCTGAATGGAAGAGTGAAGTCTGGGTTGCGCAGTACTGGCGCGCTGGTGAGGGAATCTTTCAGGGCTTGGAAGGCCATCTCTGTTTCGGCTGACTACTTCACCCGGTCTGGCTGGCCTTTTCTCATGAGGTCTGAACTGGGGGAGGCTACAGAGGAGAAATTAGGCACAAATTGCTGATAGTACCCTGCCAACCCCAAAAAGGCACACACCTGTTTTTTTGAAGTGGGCCAGGGGTACGTTTTTACCGCCTCAATTTTCTTCATCTGAGGCTTCAGCAGGTCCCGGCCGATCCGGTATCCGAGGTACTGTGCCTCTGTTAGCCCCAAGTGGCACTTTTTGGGGTCAGCTGTCAGCCCAGTCTTCCGGATCTTCTTCAGGACCTCCCCCAAGTGGAACAAATGGCCTGACCATGTGGAGGAGTGGATAACTACATCGTCCAGGTAGGCAGCTGCGAAGGCACAATGTGGACGCAGAACAATGTCCATTAGGGGCTGGAACATTGCAGGCGCCCCATGGTGCCCGAAGGGGAGAACCCGGTACTACCAGTGGCCGTTCGACATGCTGAAAGCTGTTTTTGGCCTTGTCTCTGGGGCTTTTGTAGACAATAGTTCACGGCCCCCTTCCTCTCAAGGACTGTGTATGGCCCTTGCCATCAGGCAAGAAACTTGCAGGCGCCAGGTTGCTCACCAGGATGTACGGGCTATGTCCAGCAGTCCTCAAGGTCGCCGCTCAAAAAGACAGAAGGGGGGGTAAAGCCCGTGGAGGCCTGGGGGCACTCCCGAACAGCGAAAAGGACATAGGATAGGATGAGGTCCCAGTTCCTGCCTTCACCACCCCCTGTAGCATCTGCTTTAAGGTCTGGTTGAACCTCTCAACGAGCCCATCGGTCTGGGGGTGGTATACAGACACGACAATATACATTAGAGAACAGTGAAATTCTTTTTTCTTTGCATATCCCAACATGTTAAGAGGTTGGGGTCAGAGCACAGTGTCAGCCATGAGCAGACCCTGGAGAAGAGAGAGTTAAGGGGCTCTATGACCTAACAGTGGCTGCTTGGCAGTGCTGGGGCTTGAACCCCTGACCTTATGATTAGTAACCCAGAGCCTTAACTGCCCAGTCACTATTGCCCCTTGGTGTGCTGTATTCTTAGAGTTTAACAAGATGACTAACCCTTACAATGTATTTTCACCACTTCAACAAGAAGCGATCCTGAGCCCAAGTTACTGTCAGTACAGAGTTCTCACTAACTACGTTTACGTGGACAGCATTAATCTAATTATTGACCTTATTCTGAGTAAGATAATGTGATTAAGGTGTTTACATGAGTCGCTTTTAGAATACTCCTCTCATGTACCCATTTTACATGTTCATCCATCCATCCATCCATCTTCATGTTATAGAACATAATTAGATTAACGTCACACATAATTACATCACCGCGCCACTCCGTTCGACGTCCCTCCAGAATTTCACGTATCAACATACAGTTCGTCTTCGTTATGGTACCGTATACAATTTTTTTTTACAAATGCTTTAAGTGCAGTTAATTATTTGTCATGCTGTACGTGCTAATAGACAATTGCTTTAAGCCTTGGGCTGCATCCCAAACAGTGTACTTACCGTCTATATAGTAGCTAAGATGTTTTTTTCCCCACTACAGGCCTATAGTAGGCATGTATGCGATTTGGGACGCAGCCGTACTCTCCTGTCGCAGAATGTGGTGAATAATCTCACACGACGTTAATAATGTGATTAAGGTGTTTACAAGTCTGTAATACAAAAGCATAATGTGACTAAAATTGGAGTTCTCCATATGTCTTAATTTAATTAGTGCTTACTTTGCTGTATGACCTTAATCAGATTAAGGTAATTAAAAATTGCTGTTTACATGGTAGATTCTTAATCACAGTATTGTCTATCTCGGGTTAAGAGTGGATTAATGTTATCCATGTAAACGCACTGATTATTTCCGCATGAATTTCCTCTGGTTCTCCAGTTCCCTCCCACTGTCCAAAAAATATGCAGTTAGATGAATTAGCTATGATTAATTGCCTTTGGGTGTAAAATGAGTGTCATAGGGTGAATTCTTCCACCTTGTGCAGAGTGTGTCACGAAATGGAGGCAAAGAAAGAAGCAAGTGCATGCTATGTAGTTTAATACAAAAACAACAAATCCAACTTAAACTTAAACAGGCAGAGTTCAGGCGATCACGCAAACAGTCAAAATAAAAACAAAAAAACAAGAGCAAAGTCAAAACCAGACAAACAAACATGATATCAAAGCTCGGTATAGGCAGAGAACTAGTCAACTGAGTGTATACTTCACAAAGATAATGTGTGTGTACAGTCTCTAAAAAGGAGTGGTGTGGGTGAAGGTGAAATTGGCAGCAGGTGTCTCTAATTATAATTTAGGGAATGGTGAGTCTGGGAGTTGTAGTTCATCTGCCATGTTTGTAGTTCGTGGTGCATTCTGGGAAATGGAGTCACTGGATTGCAGTGATATGGTAGTGTGTCCCAGGGATAGGCTTTGCATTCTCTGAATCTCTGACCAGGATAAAGTCATTCAAGATGTATGACTAAATGATGAATGTACATTTCATTACATGTAAAGAAACAAGCAGTAGTAAGATAAAGACCTCATAATGTAAAAGTAATAATTAAGAAATATTTTTGCTGTTAGAACTAGATTTGTCTCTAACATGACGGCCTTGAAAACACTGATGAGTGCAAAACCAATACTATATACAGATATGGGATATGGTCTGTTGAACATCTGGGTATTCTCTACCAACCCCCCATCCACCCCCCCCCCCCCC
>JAFFST010053959.1:87332-97335 GCA_022414735.1 Noturus placidus
CCCCCCCCCCCCACCCCCCTTCCCCGTCCATTTCTGAACCTGTGAATATCCTACCTTTGAGGATGCATTAAGAGCTGGCAGGAGAGGAAAAAATGAGTGAAGGAATGCAATAAGAACACAGATGCAGAACTTTTGGGAGACGCATAAACTGTGTTCATATAAGGGCATTTAATTTGTGATTATAGCCCTGCTGACACATTTGCTAGAGATATTAACAGAGTACAGTTTCTTTGGGATGAATTCCTCATGAGGAGAAGCACATAATGAGGGAGTGTTTCTTGATGGTTTATGAAAACTGAAAAAAAAAGTGCCTGTTTGCACTTAGATCATGTATACGTCCATGTACATCATGTATATGGAAAGTTGTACCATCAAGCATATATTGTTATGATTAGTAACTAAAGTTCAGTGAATCTCCTGGAGTAGTGTTATGATGAAGCCGATTGTTCAGTCTTCCCTAAATTACACTGAAGCCCTCATCCGCCTTGATGCTCTGCTGCCAAACTCAACAACAGGCTGAACCATTAATCTCTGTCTAAGAGATTAAGATGGAAAATTGTTTTGAAAAAAAATTCAGGCAATACCTTTTCTTCCCATTTGTCAAACCCACAGCATGTAGAGACTGTATGCATTAATGTAGTTCCAATGCATTAAATGTTTGTGTGTTTATTTGGAAGAGGGCTTTAGGTACAGAAAAGGAATTGATGTAATTAAATATCACAAAATGTGAATTTGAGATAGACGTTTATCAAAACTGGACAGTTAAAGATCAGGCAACCATTTTTTTCCCCAAATCTTCAACTGTTTGGTTTTGGCGAGTCTGTTCTCACTATAGTCTCAGATTCCTGTTCTTGACTGACAGAAGTGAAACTCGATGTTGGCTTCTGCTGTTGAAGCCCATTCATCTCAAGGTTCCTTGTGTTGTGTGTTTTAAAATGCTTTTTTCCTTACAATGGTTAGCTTGAACCTGTACAGCCATTCTCCTCTGACCTATCTAATCCACAACCTCAGAATTGTTGCTCACTGGATATTTTTGAGTGCTTTCCCTTTAAACTCTAGAGAAGGTTGTGCAGGAAAACCAACCCACCAACAACCGTGTCATGGTCAACGTCACCAAGATTAGTTTTTCCCCCATTCTGATATTGGATGTGAGCATTAACCGAAGTACTTGACCTGTTATATCACGAAAAAGCTGGTGTAAGGGTGTTCTTAATAAAGTGGCCGTTGACTGTATATACCGATTTTTATATTTTTGCATGATTAGGAAATATATTAGGAGTAGATTAGGAAATCTATTCTGAACATGACTTTTTGACTTTTAATGTTTTTGATGGTCTATTGAAAAGAAGTGTTATTCGAGATCTTTCAAAGGCATGAATAAGTGCATGGGTGTAGATTTTGTTTGAACATTGATGGGTTAAAGTGTGAATGGGTATGCTTCTCAATATTATTAAAAATATATATATATATATACATAAAAAAATGAAGAACTTGAAAAAATTAAATCAGCTTTGTAATATCTGTATTGTCATTATTGTCCTCTACCCATCCATCTATCTATCTGATCTCTCTATGTATTGTCTACAAGTATTTATGATCAAATTATTGTTTCATTAAAACAAACACAGGGCATAATAACAGTCTAAATTAATGCACACTGTAACTGATTAAAACTAGACAAAATCATAACAGCCTGCAACCCAACAAACCCAACCTAACCATACCCAACAACTTGATTTATGAGTAAACTCCTCCTACCCCTCCTACCTCAACTCTCTGCTGAAGGCTTACGTTCCCACACGTAATCTGCGATCGATTAGCGACCGACGTTTAGTAGTTCCTATTCATCACGGCACAAGGTCCCTTTCCAGAACCTTCACACTAACTGGTCCTCAGTGGTGGAATGAACTTCCAACCTCAATCAGGACTGCAGACTCACTCACCATCTTCAAGAAACAGCTAAAGACCCACCTCTTCCGTCAACACCTAACCATCTCATAAAAAAAAAAAAATTGCACTTACACCTCTACTCTGCGCACGTTGCTTCTTCTAGTACTCAATTAATAGATCTTGTATAGTAGCACTACTTGTATTGTTCCCTGCTTGATATCACTTTGCTTGTATCTCTCATTTGTAAGTCGCTTTGGATAAAAGCGTCTGCTAAGTGAATAAATAAATGAGTAAAGAGTCAGGGATCTGGTGAGAGAGTGGAATAGAGAGAGTTTGGTGTACATGCGGCTGTGGCTCAGGTGGGGCAGCTGTGGCTCAGGTGGTAGAGCGGGTTGTCCACTAATAGTAGGGTTGGAGGTTCAATTTCTGGCCTGCATGACTCCACATGCCGAAGTGTCCTTGTGCAAGACACTGAACCCCAAATTGCTCCCAATTGCAAGTTAGCACTGTTAGCTCTGCTACCATTAGAGAGTGTGTGTGTGTGTGTGTGTGTGTGTGTGTGTGTGTGTGTGTGTGTGTGTGTGTGTGTGAGAAATTTCACATTTACCATTTATATGGGGAAATAAGTCCAAAAGCAGATTATAATAGACATATGAAAGGTCATTTGTGTGGTATCCAGTGTATATGATACAGAAAAGCAGTAAAGGTAAAGGTGTAATTGTAGCAGATTATTAAAAAGGAGAACCAACATAAAGGGAAAAGCAATAGACTCCCATTTAGTCAAGAAGTAGCCAAATGGAAAAATGCCAAAGGGTTGTAAACATGTGCTTGGTAAAAACAACTCTGAATAAAGCCTAGGTGCCACAGACATCTGGTATAGATTCTCCTGTAAGTTTAAGCAAATGACAAAACATGCAAAAAAAAAAAACACTGGCGCCTGTGTCATTCCTTGTACTTTCAGAGGCATCATTTAAGATCCTTTCTGTTTTAAAGTACTAACTTTAGGAAGTCAGTAAAAAAATCAGTAAAATCTATGAAAATCCAAATCATAGCATGGCATAATGTTTATTATAATAATGATGATGGAAAACTCTTGTCTACTGATTCATAAAGAAATTCATAAAATGCATACTTTTAGTCAAGGAATTTGTTAACTCCTCTGTACTTTTGTCTTGCACCTCTGGGGTTGGGGGCTCGATTCAGGGGTTTCCTCTAGGTATTCTGGTTTCCTCCCCAGTCCAAAGATATGTGTTGTAGGCTGATTGGCATCTCTAAATTGTCCATAATGTGCAATTGTGCCCTGCTATTGGTTGGCACATCACCCAGGGTGTCCCCCACTTTGTGCCCTGAGTCCCCTGGGATAGGTGCAACCCTGCGTAGGATAAGTGGCACAGAAAATGGATGTATTGACGAATGGATAGATAGATGGATGGAAATTGTCAAACAAGAAAAACTGCAAACTTGAAAAGCTGAAAAAAAAGGTAAGCGACGAATTTGTAGTTTACTCAATAACCTCTTATGAAAACAGGTTGAATTTAGAACTCTTAAGGACCCTTCTGTTTGCTCCTTTGGGAGAACTCTATGTAGAACCGTCCAAAAAATTCTTTCCCTATCAGAGAGTAGAGTACCTTTAGGAAGTTAAGGACCCTATAATTATACAAGAGTTCAAGAACTCTTGAAACCCCTGTTTATTTGAAAAGACTATCCCATGTAGGAACTCCATATAATAACATACAGTGCCTTGCGAAAGTATTCGGCCCCCTTGAACTGTTCGACCTTTTGCCACATTTCAGGCCTCAAACATAAAGATATTAAACTGCAATTTTTTGTGAAGAATTAACAACAGGTGGGACACAATCATGAAGTGGAACGAAGTTTATTGGCTATTTCAAACTTTTTCAACAAATAAAAAACTGAAAAATTGGGCGAGCAAAATTATTCATCCCCTTTACTTTCAGTGCAGCAAACTCTCTCCAGAAGTTCAGTGAGGATCTCTGAATAATCCAATGTTGACCTAAATGTCTAATGTTGATAAATAGAATCCACCTGTGTGTAATCAAGTCTCCGTATAAATGCACCTGCTCTGTGATAGTCTCAGAGGTCCGTTTAAAGCACAGAGAGCATCATGAAGAACAAGGAACACACCAGGCAGGTCCGAGATACTGTTGTGAAGAAGTTTAAAGCCAGATTTGGATACAGAAAGATTTCCCAAGCTTTAAACATCCCAAGGAGCACTGTGCAAGCGATAATATTGAAGTGGAAGGAGTATCAGACCACTACAAATCTACCAAGACCCGGCCGTCCCTCTAAACTTTCAGCTCATACAAGGAGAAGACTGATCAGAGATGCAGCCAAGAGGCCCATGATGACTCTGGATGACCTGCAGAGATCTACAGCTGAGGTGGGAGACTCTGTCCATAGGACAACAATCAGTCGTATACTGCACAAATCTGGCCTTTATGGAAGAGTGGCAAGAAGAAAGCCATTTCTCTTTATGTTTGAGGCCTGAAATTTGGCAAAAGGTCGAACAGTTCAACGGGGCCGAATACTTTCGCAAGGCACTGTATGTATTCATTTGATCTGTAATGTCACCACAGAGTTGGTACCAATTTAAAAAAATAAACAATAATAATAATAATAATAATAATAATAATAATAATAATAATAATAATAACAACAATAACAATAATAATTATAATAATAAGTAAGGCACCCTACTTTCTCAACATTAGTTTAACTCCTGAACTGAGCCTCCCAAATGGTGTGTGCTAGGTTGAAGGTATAGATGAGATCATGGAAAGAGATTTTCTGGAAAGGTTCTTTATTTATCCCACTGTCCCTTTGCTCATTCCACAAGGGAGGAGCTTGTCATTTTAAAAATGGCTCAGGGAATATTTGCACACCCACTTAATGACCTGGGTAAGGATGACCATCCATCTTTCTTTCTGCACACTCCTTGAGGGAACCCTGGGAAGTAACCGACGTGGCATCTACAAGGGGTTCATTCAATAAGTGCTATGTGAATTGTATGGTTTTTTGGATGTGTGTGTTAGGAAAGTAAGTGTACTCAGTAAGGGCTGTGGTACAGGACACATAAATATAGCATCTCTCATACACACAGGCAATTGTGCATTATTTATAGAGTTTAAGCTCTCTGTTGTGATGTGAACTCAAAATTAGTATTTTTTTTTTTCATTTAGTCACCATTGAAGATCCATACGTGTAATTTATTTGATTTTAAGGCAAAAGGGGCACGAGGGACTATTTTCCTGATTATGTATCAGTATCTACACATGGTCTAGACAATCAAACAATTCAAACAATTCCATTAATCTATCTTTATCTTTTTCAAATGATGTGTCTTAGGCTTGACTATCAGTAGTATGTTACAAGTTGGACATTTCCTGGGCCTGAAAGTGACAGATAAATACTGCAGTGGATAATTCAAAGACATCTTGCAACAGTTGATGTATGTGTTTCCAGTGCATTACCTCTATTGCCTACTAAAAAAAACACTGTATTCTATTAAATATTTATATTCATGATTTGCTGGAGCTATTGATTTGGATTTCATCCTTCATTCATAAATGGATAAAATGTTTAATATTTCAATGCTTATCTTTAATCATTGTTTACTCTATTGGCTCTGCACCATTCATAGAAGAATAATACTTTTACTAAACATGTCAGAAAAGAGTCTGCATTGCAGACTCAGGATGTAGTGATGGGAGTAAGAATGGATGGAGATGTGAAAAACGAAGCTTGGGAATTTTGAGGCTGTAATAGATCTATGTTCACATGCAAATTAAGTCCTATAGATTCAAAACTTGTATCATTTCATTTTTTCCCCCACCCTCATTATATGGCAACATACATAATGTACTATTTTATACTATTTTATTTGCTTTCAATTCACTATTTTGCATTATTTATTTAATAAACTAGTCACTGGGAAGGCCTGAATGGTTTATGTTGTGTTAGGCATATTGGCAAGGCTGGAGAAAGGGCGGTAAACCTATGGGCTACGTGTGTTATTAATGCCAATGATTTGGTCGTATTGTAGAAATCATGCCCAAAGGATACACTGAGCATGCTTGCAGTAAGGGTTGGTCATACTTTTATCCAAAAAAAAAAAAAAAAAAAGATCCTCAAGAGGAACAATGTATTGATATACATTTAAGATGCTGTTTCACCCAATGCCAAAAAAAACCTTTCATGGACTTTACAGGGACAATACAATTAATTAATTAATTTTGTCATATTTATGTATCTAAGTATGACATTTTTACAGCCTAAAGCATAAATTTCAGTGTGACATCCTGTGATTTCATCAAAATATGAGCCAGTGGTGCAGAAATAAATACTGCTCAAGCAGATACTGAGCAAGAAAAACTGACTTAAGTTCAAGGTCGTATTTGCACATAACTGAGATACGCCACTGTTTTCATCAACCCCTCACCACGTGTACAATCCCTGCACAGCTGTCTGAGTAGCACTTAAGTCTGTAGTTATATTTGAAGTCTGAATACCAATGTGCATAAGTTTAGTATTAACTCCTCACTACATGCCACACAACTCTGGATATGGCTCTGTGTCGCTATGACCGAGGGAAGAGTATTAGATCCTAACACCTTAGTCTATTTGAGTTGGACTTAGTAAATGTGCTGATGCATTAAGTACATTTCTCCTCATGTCTGTGCTCATCTCCGTTTGTCTAATGTGCATTAATTTATAGAGTATTAAAATGAATATCAAGAGATCTCGTTGAAAATTCAGGGTATTCTAGGAATATTTTTTTGTTCTAAATGGAAGCTCTTTTAAATATTAAACATGTTTATTTATTTATTTTTAACATGTTTTCACATTCTAAACATGTAGCATTTGAAATGGGTTGGCTTTGATCTGAATTTTGTATATTGGGGGGCACTGTGGGTGTGAAGGTTGGCTGAGAAGTTATAGCCCCACCAAGTGGTAATGAATTGCAGTCAAAATAATTATGTTTGCACAGTATATTGATTTTTTTTTTTTAATCATGGAAGACTGACTTTAGAATTCTAAATACATAGGAGAAATGAACACGTTTTAGCAAAATGTCTTCCGAAATGAATCATACTTAGTTTATATTATGTTTTCTTTCTCAGATAGCCTTTAAGAATGCCGTTGACAAAAAAAAAAAAAAAAAAAAAAATTTATTGCAATCATTCTCTTTGCTGGATCAGGAAGCTGTTGCAAAGTTGTGATGGACATGCCAATACAACACCAGATATGCTAATACAAGTTCATCATTAATGGTAGAGATGACTCTGTGTGTGTTTACAAAGAAATGACAATCATGCGATCAACCCATTGAACTGAGGATATATTGTAAATAAATTTATATTTGGCTAAAAAGTGTTAATTTCCACTATGTTTGGAGACTTCTTGGAAGCCTTGTAGATGTCTATGAATTATTTCAGTCTTTCATGGCTTCTGAATATGTGGTAAAAAACCTAAAACTAAAAGGATGTTCATCAGGCAACCGATATGTCACGCATGTCTGGTTGGTAAATGTATGAACTTTTCATGCATTTTGTGTGTGTATGTCTAGAAAACAGTTTGATAATTGTAATTGGTTTATTTGAATTTGTTTTTACATTTACTCTAATAGTTATTTTTTTTAGTGTTGCACATATGTACTTTCTAGTCCGTTTTCGAACCAGGCTGTGCCTTAATGTGTATTATGAATTATGTTTAAAAATTTGAAGAATGGAAGGCACATCTTCCATGATCTTGTGTCTTCAGGCAGACCTATTTTTTGTCATCTGTTTGACTGATCTGTTTGCATATTTTTTTGTCAAATATGTACTACACTGACTATTCCACATTTAGAAATTAAGGCAGAAAAAAACATTATATGGTTTATAACGTAGTTTGAAATGATATTAAAAAAAGTAACTTATTCATAGATTATTCACTTTTAAAATTTAGGTCAAATTTGAAGACATTCATGGTGGCAAAATGTACTGTTTAGCTGATCTGTCTTCATGTAAGAGGAATATAGATTATTCACAATTTTCCATAGCTCTGAGAAATAGTTGTTAGACATCAGCTTGTGGTTGTCTTAAAACGTTTATGCGTGTGCCTGTGCATGTGGTTTTGGGCAGGTCAGCTAACCTTGTGCGTGTGAACACTTTACTAGAGTGACTGTATGTGCATGTGGTCTTTTTGGTTAAAAAAAAAAAGAGAAAAAGATCACACGTGAACTCCACATTACTCATCACCATCAAGGAAAAATGCACAGAAAAGCAGGAGCAAGTAAAAGTGTAATAGTCTTGGCAAGGAGAATCTTTTAAAAACACCTCTCCAGAAGGTCTCCATGGCAAATCAGCATGCGAGACGATTCTCCCACATGCACATAGCCAGTAAAAAGTAAAAAGTACATTCACACCTCATTAGTAAAGTCAGCAACCTGACCCTGTTTTTGCTGTCTGGGATATACATTAGGGGTTAACCTGCATGATCAATTTACTACAAGCAAATGTCATTTTCAGTTTTGAGTATAATGCGGCTTCTGCTTACAGCTTTGTGAACGACATTACACAACATGGTAACAGCAATGCAGTTGTTATAATTATTAACAGGATAAGCATGACTGTAAAGTGTATCTGGGTCAACAGGGCGAGCCCCTGTGTGCAATTAAAGTGGATCTTAAGATAAACTTCATCATGTGACATTACCCCTAGCCTTTATTTCCTTTGTTCGGTGTACTACATACCATAAAATACTGGTTGAAAATGACAAATATTGGGAAAATTAACACTTTTTTTCAGACAGCCTTTAAGAATGCCTTTGACAAAAGTATTGAAATCATTCTCATGGATGGATCAGTCAAGTCGAGTGGGGAGACGAATCTGTGTGTGTTTACAAAGAACTGGCAACCATGTAGAGGATATTTTGTAAATAATTACATTTTGCTAAAAATTGTTAATTTCTCTTATATATGGAGACTTTTGTGACACCCTGTATGAAACAACCTAGATTAGTGGATATTGTGTGAGAAATGGCAATGAGTGAGAAAAGACTACGATGACTGCAAATTGTGTACAAATACCATCTGAGGACAAATAAATGCCATATCATTTTAAAGATCACTTAATAACTTCATAAAAATGTGTCTGGTTTTTTGTATTCTTTTAATAGCTCAACTTTAGAAGCTTAACTGAGTGTCTGAGTTAGTATTTCCCACATGACGGGTGGTTGCATCATTAAATGTAACAGCTCCCAATACGCAAATACAAGATTGGATTTATTAATAGAGGAAGAGGTTGGGCACTTAATTGGGACTACTTCCAGTTAGGGCTGCACCTTAATTGATTCATCTATTTATCAATCAGTTAGCGGAATTATTTAAAAGAAACTAAATGAATAAAATATACTACAGTATATTATATGTACTCAGCAAAAAATTCCAGAAATTTTTATTTCCAGCAAATCTCTTATCATGTGTAAATATCTGTATTAACATAAAAAAGATTCAACAACTGGTACTACAGTGTATCTCATCCTCATGGACTGCACCATATTTGTCAGTTCTTGCTGTGAGATGTTACTCCACTCTTCCACCAAGGGATTCGAAATTTCTCCATCACGTCTGGGAGGATACACGGTTACATTTAATTTATCACTTCAAGGACGATCAGCTGTCCTTCCTGTCTCCCTGTAGCACTGTCTTTGGTGTCTTACATTACAGACATTGCAGTTTATTGCTCTGGCCACATCTGCAGTCCTCATGCCTTGCTGCAGCAGGTCTATGGCATGTTCACGCAGGTGAGCAGGAACCCTAGACATCTTTCTTCTGGTGTTTTTCAGAGTCAGTAGAAAGGTCTCTTTAGTGTCCTAAGTTATTGTAACTGTTAGTGTCTTAAGGACTGTTCCACAGGTGCATGTGCAATAATTATTTTTGGTTCATTGAACAAGCCTGAAAAACATTGTTTAAACCCTTTCCAATAAAGATCTGTAAAGCTTATTTAGATTTTATAAAATTATCTTTAAAATACAGTCTCCTGAATAATTATATATATATATATATATATATATATATATATATATATATATATATATATATATATATATA
>JAFFST010053959.1:115444-188629 GCA_022414735.1 Noturus placidus
TATATATATATAAATTTTCATATATAGGCTGGGAAATGACCCTTTCAACATGGCCGCAGCTGTACCCCATGAACGCATTGCTTTCACGCTGTCAAAAGATAAGGCTGAATCCGATATCACTCTCACATAACAAAGCCTGTAGAGGCCTTTACTTTACGCCCTATATAGTGAATTTATATAGGGAGTAGGGCGCTATTTGGGATTGAGCGAAAGTTAGGCTCTGTCGGCGTTGTCAACTCCGAAATGCATTATGGGCCGGTGAAGGGGCGGGGGGAGTGGGGTTGCTTTTCCAAATGAGAGCTACAAACAAGCCGCTAGGGATAAGGAGAATCCGCTGAAGACGAGGAATCACTGTTAAAAATAAAATTAAATAATTATATATATATCTATCTATATTTATATTTAAAAAATAAAAATCAACACCACGCTTAGCATTTCCTAATGCATCACTGCATGTATTGCGGGTTTGTTTTGGACTGGCAATGTCAGCTCGCGCATGGTTTGGTTTAAACTAGTCTGCTACCTCGTCCGATAGCAAATCTCAACCGTGGAACCGCTCAGGTAAGAGCACTGGTTATTATCATTGACCATCATTCATTCTCTCAGCGTTGATTACAAAACAAAACGGATGTTGTGGAAACTTTATCTGTGCATTCTGCTGAAGAAATAACGCGGCACTTTGCTGGCTTGCTGCGTTTTTCATAGTTTTTCCTGATGGACAAAAATAGAGAATTGACATGGACAGACAGACCGAGGGCCCTAGGCTTGAGAAGGAGACAGTTGGACATGGTGTCTCGTGCAAGAAATCACATTTGTTAGCCAAATGTTTGCTTCCGTGTTATTCATAATTCCAGCTGACTGCGTTCTCTGGAGCTGTACACAAAAGATACGCGTTTCATTAGAGTCCGTACAAGGAAACCAGGTGTCATTTTGACTCCGTCCACAATTCATAATCCCTTCCTACATAGTTAGTCTCGGTCTAGGATGTAGTACATTAAACCAGTAGGCCACTATGTAGGTGTGCGGTTTAGGACGGAGCCCTTGTGTCCCTGGCAACGGGAATTAATCCAGGTTAATTCGGTGTCTAGGGCAAAATGGCAGGAGGGCTCACTGAGCGTGTGTGTGTACCTGTGTACCTGGCTCACCTCCTCCCTGTGTCTGTTTATTCCACTGTTTCTTTCCTCTTTTAACATATCAAGTAGACGTAATTGTTCATGATTAAATGTTTAACACGCTAAACTAGCTCTAGACACGCCCACGTCTAAGGCTTTACTAAAGGTTGGGTCAGTTGACTCTTCCTGATGCTAATGTTGTTTGCCCAAGGGGAGGTTAACTTGTAGCCATAGCTGCGGCTTGTGTAAAGGGCATGGGCATGAGCAGACCTTCTGGCTTTCCAGTGGCTTATCCTTTCCTAACCTCTCTAGTCGTAGAACGAAATCGTGTTTGAGAACCAAAGCAAATTTGACTTCCTTTTGTATGTCAACACCACAAATCCCAAATCCCTTCAAAAGTGGCTTGTGTTGCTTGCAGGAGTATCTGACGTTTCCATCATGCTCAGCTGTGATGAGTTTAAAATCATACTCAAGTTTTAAGTCATACTCAAAGTAAACACAAATCAAATGAAGACATGTGGAGTATTCCTGTTTTAGTCACATTATCGTAGTGCATACAACAGACATATACACATCTTAATCACACTATTAACGTCCTGTGGGAGTTTTCACCGCATTTTGCGACACAACAGGACACGTACACACGGCAGCTCAACCGTTTGACGACAAACAAGAGAGCACGGCTGTGTCCGAAACCATGAACTTACCTGCTATATAATAGGCGAAATACATGTATGTAGGTAAAGTACGTGGTTTCGGACGGCTTCAAGCAGTCTTCTATTTGCATGCATAGCATGACAAATAATTAACCGCAGTTGAAGCTTTCGTAAAATGAACAATGAAACACCCAAAACTATACGGTACCATAACGAAGACGAACTGTTTGTTGCGTGAAATTCTGGAGGGGACGTAATGATGTGTGCCGTTAACATGTAAAACCTGAACAGGAAAGGTGTATTCTAAAAGCAACTCATGTAAGCACCTTAATCACAATATTGTCTTATTCAGAATAAGGTCAATAATTAGATTATTGCTGTCCATGAAAGTGTAGTCAGTGAGAACCAGCGCATCATCACATTCAGCTAGTTCGAGCGTACAGCAATCATAAAAGATGTGGATATGGACTACACCAGCGCTATGTTTGCTGCAAGCCGTCCCTACGCGCCACATTTGCTCAAGAGCCCTTTTCTTTGTGCCGCCCTCATCATCTCAGTAAGTGCAAATTAATTAAAGGTCATTTCATCTGGCCAGTGCTTTACTTTACTGATAAGCACTTCAGCTCGGCATCTGTGATCCAGTCCTGTGCCACCCCACGCATGAGATTGTAATGAGCTGAAATTCTGTAGACTCAAGAGTAGGTGTTAATCAGACTATCGATGTCTCGTACGTTAATATAGACACGACATCGTACATGTTTGCTGACCTCGATATTGCCCATTGTGTTTACATGCATGTTTGTTTACAACCTCAGTTCCAAAAAAGTTGGGATGCTATGTAAAATGTAAATAAAAGCAGAATGCAGTGATTTGCAAATCTCATAAACCCATATGTTATTCACAATGGAACATAGAAATCATAAAGTTTAAATTGAGTAAATGTACCATTTTAAGGAAAAAAATAAGGTGATTTTGAATTTGATGGGCACGACACGTCTTGAAAAAGTTGGGACGGGTTAACAAAAGACTAGAAAAGTAAGTGTTACTAAAATGAAACAGCTGGAGGAACATTTCGTAACTAGTTTAATTGGCAACAGGTTAGTAATATAATTGGGTATATAAAGAGTATCTTAGAGAGGCAGAGTCTCTCAGAAGTATGTGAATAACATATGGGTTTATGAGATTTGCATATTATTGCATTCTGTTTTTATTTACATTTAGTTACATTTTACACAGCGTCCCAACTTTTTTGGGGTTGTATATAAGAATGAATGTCACCAACATTTTAGCCATTCAGGCTGCTTCTGTCCTCTCATCTACTCTAGGGCTGTCAAATTCAAATTAGAACTTCGAATATTTGCTTGCATTATTATGATGTTAAATTATCATTAGCAGTGGCATAAAATGGTCTTAAAATTACAATATTGTTTATTGCAATTATTTCTGGGACAATATATCGTCCAACAAAAGTAGCTATCGTCACGGGCCTCCTCAGGGTATGAGGACATTCCATGATGCTCAACCTGGGGAGGTGAGTGTTTACAATGCTGACAGCCTCACATAATGATGTACAGTAATGTAGAGCTGCACTAGGAAGCTCTGTATACTCCTTATCTGCCATCACTTCTTCATGGAATAGAATCTCATGCATAAATCAAGATGGTCTTTCCTTCACCTTAATGCTCTTCTTGCAGATGAGAACAATGCACACAGAGGTTTGATCTTCTGCTTCTTGTAACTGGTGTCCTGGAATGTTGTAGTGTTAGTGTTGTGTTTAGATTCAACTGACAGTTTTATGCTAAGTTGCATTCAACCAGTTGTGCAACTGTTTGACATCTTACAAGAAGGAAGTGGTTCTGTGACTTTTTAAAAATTTTTATTTTTATTTTTTTGGTCATTTATTGATGTGAGGAGTTTGCATTCTTATGAACTCGTTTCTTTAACGTCTGGTTTGAGCTGTATGCTGATCTAAAATCTGTTTGCAGAAACCAGTTCTTGAATAAGCGACTTGAGCTTTTGTTAGCAGGATAAGGAGTGGTGTGGGTTGATGACTGATAAGATAAACAGGTATGTGGGTGAAAGATATTAGGGCGGCTGTGGCTCAGTCGGTAGAGCGGGCTATCCACTAATCGTAGGGTTGGCGGTTCGAATCCCGGCCCGGGTGATCCCATGCCGAAGTGTCCTTGGGAAAGACACTGAACCCTAAGTTGCCCCCAATGGCAAGCTAGCACCTTGCATGGCAGCTCTGCTACCATTGGTGTGTGAGTGTGTCTCATTAGTAAGTCGCTTGTAAATGTAAAATGATATTTCTGTAAAGCTGCTTTGAGACAATGTACCATTGTAAAAAGCACTATACAAATTGATAAATTATGAAATTATTATTATTATTATTTGACTCTCAGGTTTATCACTGATTAAACGAGTAGTCAGCATTCCAGGCCAGCGAGTTAACGAGTCACTGAGTGCTAATCCCTAGTCATTAATTTGCACATATGCAAAATATACAACATGGGTCTTAGCCTTAGGTTTTCCTCCTCTCCTTTCTTTGCCTTTCTTTCTCCTTACTTTACTCCTTGTTACCTAATGTATCTTTTTCTTTCTGTCCAATCTCTGATGTCCTTCAGTGACGCACCAGCATGACCGACAGTATCATGAGCAAAGCAGCCACAATGGAGATCCCTATCAACAGTAACGGGGACAGCAGGACTCTGGGAGAGGATGATGGCCTTGAACAGGTGAGGGGACGTGCTGTTTCTCTCTCCTAGTGGTCTCCACTACAGTTACTGTGATGGTGATAAGTTTGTGGTGTTTAAAAATCCTGTGCCATGTATCCATGTGCAACTTCACCTTAATGGCCTGAGAGAAAATCTGCAGCGAGCAGATGGATTAAACATTTACTCGTGTGTGTGTGTGTGTGTGTGAGTGTGAGAGAGAGAGAGAGAGAGAGAGAGTTAGTGAGTTTTCTCTTTTTTGACAGGTTTTAGTCTTATGTATCAGGCGAGTTTCTATTCACTGATTAAAAACAACACCGACTGTAAGCAAGTTAAGGATGTACACACTTCTAATAGTAGAGTGAGACGTTATTTGTTTCTTTTTTCCTGCTCGGGTTTAGTGAATAAAAATATGCTGACAGGAGAGACTGGGGAAATGTACCTTTAGTAAACAAATGGTGAAGTGGCTCATTGTCTAAAGACACTCCTGAGTGAAGCAACTGTGCAAGGCCTTGACACCCGGGAGAGGAACTCTGGGTAAACACTGCTGTGTTTGCTCAAAGAACAAGCGGATTTACTTGAGCCGCTAGCTCGAGTTTCATGCTCAGACGTATGGTTCGGAGTTTGACGTGTTACTTAGTACCAGTGTTCTCATGTCTCTTTAGAATAGTTGATTGGTTTTATTTATTACTCATGTAGCTCCAACTTTGCCAGCTTTGTGTTGCTGGATTCCTCCAGTGGATTATATTTTTAATATATTGTATATTTCGACATGTTTTCACAGTTTGCGGTGCACAAATGACACGCATGAAGTCAGAGGCAGCTTAATTGGGTAACAAACAATGCTAATTACCCTGGGGAGCTTTACGAAATATAATCGTGTTGGCGGTAAAGCCGTGTGATAAAGATCCTTGGATGATTTAACCTGAGACAGATGGCTCTTCTTCTGTGCTTTTTTGAAAGAACAGGTGAAATTTAAACCAGTGTGTAAATTATGGGCTCTCAAATTTCTTGATCAGGGAGGCAAACATCTTTCATATTTCTTAGTGTTCAGATTTTAGAAGAAATGCGAGACTCGGCATGTTTCCTGTGCATTATGGCATGGTTGGCTGTGGAGATGTGACGCTGTGCTACTATTTATGTGCTGTTTCCACTTGTCTCTCTCTCTCTCACACACACACAAACACACACACACACACACGCAGCTCAGTCATCTATTGCATTATGTATTAAATATAACCATATTAATAAAGCAAAAATATCTTCTGAAAAGTTGTGAAAAATGAATAAGAGGGCTGCATGGTGACAGTGCTGTTGCTACCTCACAGCTCTAGGATCCCCAGTTTGATTCCCCCAGTTAACTGTGTGTAGACTTATACATGTTCTCTATGTGGCTTTCCTCTGGGTTTTCCAGTTTTCTTCCACCTCTAAAAAACATGGCAAGTGGATTGGCTATGCTAAAGTACCCTTAGGTGTGGATGTGTGTGAGAGAGGTGACCTGATGTACAGCCATCTCATCCAGAGTGCTCATGGGATAGATCCCAGGATCCACTGCAGCTCTGACCATGATAAAGCTTGTAGTAGCAGTACTACTACTACTAGTGTAGTTGTTGTGGTTGAAGTAGTAGCTGTGGTAGTAGTAGTGTGGTTGTAGTTGAAGTAGTAATAGTTGTAGCAGTTAACGTATTTGTAGTTGTAGTTGGAGTAGTAATTGTAGTTGAGGTAGTAATTGTAATTATAGTAGTAGTTGTAGTAGTTATTGTAATTGATGTATTCATAGTAGTAGTGTTGAAGTAATTGTAGTTGAAATAGTCGTTATAGTTGGAGGAGTTGTTGTAAAAGTAGTATTGTAGTTGTAATTGGAGTAGTAGTTGTAGGAGTAGTATGGATTTTCATATTGAAATCTGAAGTCAAATACTTTACTAAGAATTTTCCATTTTCTTATCTTTTTGTTGGATATGCTTGGCACCTTTAAATGCTACAGCAGTTTTCATTATTCACATTCAGACTGGAACTGCTCTTTGTTTTTGTGCTCTATAGATGTCAGTGTATGTTTTTATTTAATTATTTATTTCATTTGGGACACAAGTATATTAAAATCATTTTTGGGTGGTTTCCACAAGTTAAAATGTCCATGAAACTATCCATTATCATCAACAGGATTCTCTTCTGTTGTCATCATTTTATTTTGTCTCCCAGTTCTGCTGAAAATGAGTGTTTCTTTAGATTCCCAGTTTAGTGCTGTGTGACCTTTGCTCACATTTGCTATTCTAAATTAAGCTTTTTCTTCTGCTTGTAAATGCTAGTATGTAAAATTATGTTCTTTGGTCTTGCTGGTTCCAATCACATACAATTACTTGCAAAATACCTAGCACACAGCCCTGCATTGGTGGAATTTATGAATCAGTTATAAATCTGATCACTGGTATCTCTCAGTATTTTGTTCATTTATGCTGAAATTATTGAATCATATTTCATGCCACTGTTTATTTTTTATTTTTATTTTATGGGCACTTGTTTTTGTTTCTGCATTGTTCATTTTCTTTTCTGTATGTCTTTGTCATCCACTCATGTCTGCAGGCTCCAAAGGTACAGTGGGGCCTAAATGAGAAGGTAGGGCGTCCTCCAGACCAAAGGGTGAGGAGCGTACTGGTGGAGGGATCTAAGCCCACAGAGGCTCTCTTTCTGTGTGTGTGTGTGTGTGTGTGTGTGTGTGTGTGTGTGTGTGTGTGTGTGTCCCTGTATTGCTTTTTGGCCCCTAATTTCAACCGATATCACAGGATGCCTTTCAAAATTCTTAAGAAGTACATGTGAGTGTGTGGAATTAAATTGGTGCCAAAAGTATTGAACGTAACTTTTCAAGAAACAAACAAAAATGTACAATGAGAGAAGAAAACGCTCTGGAACTGAAAACCTTGAACTCAGTGGCAGTAATTTAACATGGTCTTCAAATAAACAGCACTCTTTGTTAACAGCTTTCTAAGCTTCCTTAGAAGCTGATCATGGTTTTTGGATGTGCGTTTTCAGAGGTTTTCTTTACGCTTTCAAACTTTTCATTTATGCTCCGCAAGTGTACATCACCATTCTGGCACTAACCTCTAGTGTGGCTGGGGCTTTACTCTCATTGGCTAGTGAGATTTGGATCAACAGCTCGAGTGCCGAGCTGAGGAGGATGATTATGACGACACTCTGTGCCACTCCTGAGAGCTCTTCTTTAAAAAAAATAAATAAAGTGTCATGTGACAACTCAAAGATCAAATATTAATTACGATCTAATATATTGATTAAGTAAGTAATTCATTTCCACTGCAAAGTACAAACACTAACTTTACAGAAAACCGCATCCAGAACACGCTCCCAAATTCATGCCACTGGAGTTTGTACTTCCAGGTCAGGGAGCTGTCAATCCAAATCTCACTCACCAATGAGAGTCAAGCACTGTGAAGCCTCGCCCACACGTGAGATTTGTGCCAGAATGGTGAACGTAAACTTGTAGAGCGTAAACGAAAAATTTAATGTGTAAATGAAAACTCTGCTAGTTAGTTCAAAACCATGTTGCGATTTTGCCGCCGAGTTCACAGTTTTCAGTTTCAGAGTGTTTTTATTCTTTAAATCCTGGGGTTTACTGCAGCCTGTAAGAGAAGACCGAGTAGGGGAAAAAACAACTAGGTGCAGAACAGATTAGATGATTGCAATCTTTATTGCTGTTCTCCATAAAACTGTGAGAAGACAATTGCACAACCAGTTGCATCAAATAAATAAAAAGATCACAAAAATACTTGCTAGTGTTTAACTCAATTGGTAACAAAATCTCTAGTGGTGGTCACTCATAAAAACCAGCCCCTGATAAAAATCTAATTAACCTAATAATACTTTTAAACGAAATAAAATATTTACCTGATATTTCAACGTACATAAGTAAGGAATAAAAAAAATTATGGGAGCGTTTAGTTTTTAGGAAAATATTCAGTGACCGGGTGGTGTTAGTCATTACCCCCCCTGAGGCTGATAACGTTTTTCTAATAACATCATGTCTCGAAGTGTTTTATTCTTCTTATATTACAGCACATTGCCAATTACACTACACGTATAAATTTTTTGTAAGTTATAGATGAATTTTTGTTATCCGTTCATAGTTATATTTATCCATATAAAGTTAATGTTGTGGAATGTCTGTGAAAAAAGTTAGTTATTTTTATCACTTTCGTTATAGCAGCTATAAACCGTTGTTTATACCAGCGTCCTCTCACATCTCTCTATCTCTCTCACTCTCCCCTCTCTCTCTCCTCTCTCTCTCCTCTCTCTCTCCTCTCCTCTCTTGAAGTTAATAAGACAAAAAAAAAAAAAATAGTGCTTTAGCTTATTGAAAAACTGTTTTATCCAAGTCTGAGAATTTAGTAGTGCTGTGTTGTCCTTGTAGATAAACAGTAATATCTCTGTACAGCTGCTCAAGACAAGTGTAAGTACTTTTCTTACTGAAAGTAGAAAAAAATTCAAATAAAATGTAACATGAATCAAGTTGTGGCAAGCAGAGAACAGAAACAACATGGGTCAGGTCTTCTAAAGACACACACATACAACAACTGTAATTTAGCTGCCACTGAACGCAAACTGTTTGGCTTGGCTGGTGATTTTTGGTCAGGAAATGCCTTGTTTTACTACTCACTCCTTTAATCAGAAATAATTACTGTGTACAGTCAGCGATGACAAGCTCGTGATTCAAATTCATATCTTTTGACAAAACGTTAACGCCTTTATCAGGGCTAAAAACAGGGCACTGCTGAGTTTGTTTTTGTTAAAGGATGGAAATAAATGTCGGTAGCAATTCAGTGCGATCATCTCAATCTTTTCTGAATAATGGTCAGCTGAACCAAAAGTACTCCATATGTCTGTTTTGAAAAGCATCCTGCCATTAAACCTGTACTGTACTGATAAAGCTGCTGTAAACAACGTTACTAGCTAATGTTAATATCTGCCCTAAATTACATCCAGCTATAATTAATTATGCTATACAAAACATTTAAGACTTTTATTTAATTATTTATTTTTTTATTTATTTCTGAGGAATGTTTAAATGTGGGTAATTCAGCTCAGGCTAATCACCAAAACAATTTTAACTGTTTATTAAAGGCCACATCTCGATATAATGATAGGCTAGATAATATAAATTGCTTACAGCAGCTTGAACCAACAGCTAAACCTTAGAGAATAGGTTATTTCTCTTAACATTAAAAAAAAAATCTCTTTGCATCTGTCATGGTATGTCCAGGACATACTGATGGTTCCACTGGATTTTTGGTCTTTTGTAACCGTGTGCAACTAATACCCATAGCTAATCTACTGTCAGTCTTTGACAGTGCAGTGAGCGTACATTTGATATTTTTTGTTTCAGAAGGAATGCCGGGCTCAGCTCAGCAGTGATGTACAGCGTGCTTTTCTCTGTAGGTGAAGGGAAGCGGCTGCATGCTGTATGTTACTGCTGCGTGTCCCAGCATTGATGTTACCCGCCTTTGTTTGGGACGAGGAAATGATTGGCCCGCTCTGTAGGGGGTGGGGAAATTAAGTTTTTTTTTTTTTATTTGCTTGTTTTTTGCATCAAATGCACATTACTGCACTGCTGATGTAATCAGAGCATAAATGGCATCTTATTCTTCACTGTTTGCAGTCACGGATAAGATGCTTTCTACTGTAGAGTCTTAACAAGGGGCCGCGTTTTAAATGGTATCATGTCTGTTTAGAAGTCAATTATGTCAAAATGAAATGTCTCCTTCTTTTATAAATGGTTTCCTAACACCCACCTAACACAAACTTATTGCCCCTGTGCATTATAGGCTAATGCAGTTCAAGATTTCCTTTTAGCTACGTGTTAGACTTGAATGCCACAGACAGCGTAATCTTTTTGTCTCTTTCTCTCTCTCTCTCTGTGTGTGTGTGTGTGTGTGTGTGTGTGTGTGTGTGTGTGTGTAGGATTTGCAACAGGTAATGGTATCCGGGCCTAACCTCAATGAGACCAGCATTGTATCAGGTGGCTATGGAGGCACAGCAGAAGGCATCATTCCTACTAGTTCTATCAAAGGTATCATTCCTTTTGTCTTTCTCTCTCACTCACTCATCCACCGTCCCTCTCTGACTCTCTCTCTCTCTCTCACACACACACACACCAACCATGCTGTTCTCAGTGTCTTGTTGTCCTGTTCTGCTTGTGGAGCCTCAGATTCGAGTTGAGTCCGTTTTCTGGACATGCTGTGGCGCTGAGCATGAATCATGTCTTGCATTATGTGTTCCAAATGCATATTTTCCAACTAGCCCTGAAGAGTGCTGAATTCTCTCTAGAAGGTCTACACTGCTTGAAAACCCCTACGCCAAAAAAAATTATTTTGTTTTACCAGTGTTTCTTGGAGCATAGTGGTGGGGCTGACCTTTGAGTTAATTAAAAAAAAAAAAAAAAAAAATCTTTCTATCTTAGACCACGCTTACTTAGTTCAAATCTGGATACAGATACAGATGCGAATATTTGGAGCACTAAACCGATACAGGCATTGCGTTACACCTCTCAAATAGATGTGACATTTTAGGCATGAGCATCTGTCAGACAACTAGTATACACATTTTGTTTAACACATTTGCCCACCATGTTATTACGTTATTAATTTAATAGGCTACAGGTGGTAATATCTGTACATCAATAGCTTGATTAATCCCACTCTTTGCTTATAGAAATGTCCCTATTGCACAGAAGCAGTGCTTGGGAGCTGCTGTAATAGTATTGTGTTGGAATAAAAATGTTTCCATACTGATCTGGGAGTGACAGTTCATTGAGACGATGCGATAGCAACTTCTGACTCCCTCTGGTGGCTGATTGTCAGCGCATTCTGTCTCTTTCCTCTCTCAGGCCCAGTTATTCACCTCAACACTGACTTTGTGGGCAACAGACGCATCCCTGTCGATGGACAAGGTTACAGCTTCACTCTTTCAGTCTCTCTCTCTCTTTAATTATTCACTTCTCTTTTCCAAAGGTTGGGAATTCTGGGCAGATGGATTTTTACTTTTCTTTATAATTTCTCCTCTAGTGTTCCAAGTTTGCTTGGAATCAGCAGCACCTTTTCTTGTCCTTTGCCAAGCTTTACATTAACTTTTCAGGACCATCATCCAATCATCCCAGAGAGCAATATTAAGCCCCCTCAACGTTTATACCTATTTAAAAAAATTTTTTGAAGGCATGCCATTTGTGGCACAGATTGTTATGCATGTATAAGTCTGTCATCGGCAGTGATAACATTTTATTATTGTCCCCAGCTCTTTTCTATTAGGCTATAAGAAATTATCTTATAGTCTTATACAAAATGTATGGATTTATAATATTTTATGCTGCATATAAGTTCTTTTTCAAATTCATTTCTGTATTTTCAGCTTAATATAAATAATAAGTGGTTGATTTCCATGGGCGCACCGTGGCTTAGTGGTTAGCACGTTCGCCTCACAACTGTGGGGGTTTCCTCCAGGTACTCCGGTTTCCTCCCCTAGCCCAAAGACATGCATGGTAGGCTGATTGATCACATGTCCAAAATGTCCATAGTGTATGAATGGGTGTATGAATGGGTGTATGTGTTTGTGTGCCCTGCGATGGACTGGCACCCTGTCCAGGGTGTATTCTGCCTTGTACCCGATGCTCCCTGGGATAGGGGATAGGCTCAAGGTCCATGACCCTGAAAAGGATTAAGCGGTATAGAAGATGGATGGATGATTTCCATGGTTAGATATATCTTCTCACAAAAAAAGTGTTTTTAGTCAAAAGTTGAAGGCATTATAGTTCACTTAAGTACCATGAGAAACAATGCTGTTTAGGGTTATATCGATGTGGCAGGCCTTGGATATTACCAAGGCCTAGTTTGGAGTAAGTTAATAATAACAAATGCTTTCATAACAAATGCTACAATCTTAATACACAATAATGTACAGTAATAAGATTATCAGATTAATGAGTAACTCCAAGGAACACATCTTAATGGACTAACTCGAGCGCACACAGTTGTCACTATAATTCATCATTAAGCTCGGAGATAACGGTGTTCAGGGAGTTATTACGATGTGATCAGTGAAATCTTCAGGTTTACCTGTTTGCCATGTCTAACTTAAACCTGCATTCATTTTTCATCTTCTCTTCATGACCATTTTCCCCTCCTTCTTCTCCCTGTTCCTTTTCTTTTATGTCATCATCATCATCATCATCCTCTCACACATCCATAACCTTCCCATTCCCTTCATATCACTCATGGAACCATGTTACATATGTAAAAATGTAACCATGAATCCTCCCCCTTAATCATCTAAACCATGCCATTACTTCCTCACTCCAATTCCCTGTTATGACCTCCAAATGCTCATCCACACCCTTTACCTGACCCCTCAACAATTGCCCCCTCCAGACCTGCGAATGAAGTGCAGGGGAGTTAGCATTGGCCCAAGCCACTCTGCTGCCATCCGGATAGCCAGCCAATCAGACGACTTCCCCGGTATCCCAGGTACCACGGGATTCTTCCATCATTGTGATCTCTGGCAAGCCATCACACTGTCATTCACTCTCACTTGCACCCTTCTCGTCTTTCACCTCTCGACATTCTGTAGTACACTGATCAGTGCTTTCTCTCTGCTGCAGTGCTGGCTACATTTAAATAGGACTACTTAAGCTTCTGTCTTTTTATTGGGTTAAAGGTTGGGATAAAGGTTTGTGAGACTGCTCTGAGCTTAGAGATAAGTTGTAGGCTGAAATTTGAGACTCCGCTTGAGCATTGCTTTGCCTCTCTGCATAATAGGATCCAGCATGCACCACAGCAACAGTTCGTCCATGATGGCAGAGGAGGCCACAAGAGGCGTTGCTGTGGAGAAGTTTGACATGGTGAAGAAATGGGGCCTGAACACTTATAAGGTATGAGCTGTTCTTAAGCTAATCATTAAATAAATGATTATAAAATGAAAATGCACTCAGGAAAGTTACATTTTAATAGGAGGTAAATGTGGGTGTTAATCCAACAGTTTCTTTGTCCTCTATGCTCTAAGAGTATTCAGTATAAGGTGAACAAAGTGCTCTAGAGTGGCAATAAAAATATGACCTACAGGGGGCACTGAGTCATGACTAAATACTGATCACACTCTCACCCCTACAAAGTGAAAGCATCGCTTTCCTTGTCCAAATTACTCATGACTGTTTATATTGACTAGTTATTTATTCTTTGCCACTGTGATGAGTGTGAAAAGAGACTGAGAGTGGATCGGTTTATATTAAAAAAACAGAATGGAAAAAAGTACCATACCCCAAGATATTATTTTCAGTATATTCTTAAAACTTTTCCTTTTCAATGAAGATGGAATATTACATTGCAGTGACAGAGCCTGAAACGGGTCAAAATTTTCTAAACTGAAATGAGTCTCTTCTAGTCAGTTTAAGTAACAAAAAAAAATTGTTTCACCTCTGAGTCAAATGAGGTCCTTACAAGTTCATTTCAATGCTAGAGTCCTTTTACTATAAGTGGACTAATTATTTGAAAAAAAAATGTTTGAGTTATCCAGTTAACCACTTTATCTGATATTCTGGATATTCTTTAGAAAAATAGCAAAAAGAAAACAACCAACATTGGGAGCAGGTAGGCTCAGCATGTTTGCAACTGGGTTTAGGAGTTTTGAGTTTATAGGGCAGTAGTTAAGACAGTGGGTTACTGATCAGAAGGTCACGAGTTCAAATCCCAGTACTATCAACCTGCCACTGCAAGACCCTTAACCCTCAACTGCTCAGTCACTCTGGATAAGAGCCAAATAATATACATGTAAATGTAGGTAGGAATTCATTATTTTGGGAACTTTGCAAAGCTTACTGTGTCATCTGTGTAATTTCTTAGAAAAGAAGACTTTGACAGATCAAAGAATCTGCTACAAGTAAATGCACTTAAAGCTTACATACTGTTACCAAGCATGCGCGCACACACACACACACACACTCACTCGATAAAGTGAAACCAGTCCTCAAGTGTTTATCACAGGTTCATTTAATTTTGATGCATGTTATGATTGAATGGCAGTCTGCCGTATACTGGGGATCAAATTATCTGCTCGACCTTTTGATAAGTTTTTTCTGGAAATTATATCTGCCCATATATTCTGTGAATAGATGCATTGAATTAGGCAAAAAGATATACATTTCCTTATTCTTTCCAAATACACATGCTGTGGAAATAGTGTCTTCCTGAGAAGTTCATGTTAGTACTAATAGTCTGACTCATTTTGAATGGCACCAGTACCGTGGCAAGACTTGTTATCACAAGTGTTAACTCTTTTGACAACGGACGAGTTCTCAGTAAGAATAGGGGCAGAAAGGGTACTAAGAAATGATCCTTAAGTGGAAGTATAATTAAAGTGAATTAATTAAAGTAAAAGTGTGAAGGAAAGTCAAAAAGCTATTTTTTAAATGTACCTAAAAGTACTTTAAAGGTTTAAATAAAAACATAGAGTATGTAAGTACTCTATTTTTCAAGAGTAAAAGTATTTCAGCAATTTCAGCAATACTCAAAGTAAAACTACCCCTAAAATAATACTTAAGTATAGAGCTGCTGCTGTGAATATGCTGGAAAAAAATACTCCTCGAAAACATGCTACAGAAAAACATCACAAACATGTCACCTATTTTATAGCTACAGGGGTGCTTGAAAGTTTGTGCAACCTTTAGAGTTTTCTACATTAATACACTTGGGCTGCAGCTAACAATTATTTACTAAATTTATTAAACGGTTAATATTTTTTTTCCCTGATTAACCAGCCAATTCTTTTGTGATTAATTGGATCGTTTTTTTTTTTGTTTTTTGTTTTGGTTTTTTTGGCTTATTTAAAAAAAAAAAAAACATCCGCAAACTGAGTGTTACAAATAACAGGGTTGCTTTGCTACAAAATAAATACGTTCTAACAGGTAGATCGTTCATAAAGTTCATAATGCTCTTAGTCATCTGAGGGCAAATGGATAACACTACGCAGCAGCAGGTCTGTGGGCTGGAATAGATTATTCATCTGATATCTGTGTTTTGCAGAAATGAAAATTTTAGTATCTGGATAGTTCCAATATTTTCCTTATTTTTCCTGGTCTCACTTGAGAACTGCTATTGACTCTAGTCTCTGTCCCCGTCTCTGTCTGTCGCCTTCAAGTGCACTAAACAGATGATCTCGGAGCGATTCGGCCGTGGCTCTCGCACTGTCGATCTGGAGCTGGAGGCTCAGATTGAGGTTCTGCGAGACACCAAGCGCAAGTATGAGAATGTGCTGCGCCTGGCACGTGCACTCACTAATCACTTCTACAGCATGGTGCAGACGCAGCACGCACTTGGAGACACGTTCGCTGACCTCAGCCAGAAATCTCCCGAGCTGCGGGTGAGCTGCGTTCAATTCTAGCAGACTACATCACTACTGACTCGTCACATGATCATTTAGATATGCAGTATTCTATGGAATTTTGATTGCTATTAAGATCAGTCACCTCAGAATTGAATTATGATTTATAATTGAAATGTTTTTCCTGGTGAGTCTATTCTCAGTGTAGATTGCAAAAATTTGTTATTAACATAAATGATATTGTGGAGTTTATTTGGGGGGAAACAGTGTTCAATCGTTGTTTTGTTGCTTCTAGGACGAATTTGGGTACAATGCAGAAACTCAAAAATTGCTGTGTAAGAACGGAGAGACCCTGCTGGGCGCCGTCAACTTTTTTGTCTCCAGCATCAACACACTCGTCAACAAGACCATGGAGGACACACTCATGACCATCAAGATGTATGAGAACGCAAGGTACAATACTGTTGTGAAAAACGTAGCTAGTGTAGCTGTGAAACACTATAACAACACCCCTACTCTGTGCAAAAATATCTGTCGTTCTTTAATAAATGTTACAACCCCGGTTCCAAAAAGTTGGGACACTATAAAATGTAAATACCATTTTAAGAAAAAAACAAGGTAATGGTGAATTTCATGGCTGCAACACGTCTCAAAAAAGTTGGAACGGGCTAACAAAAGGCTGGAAAAGTGTGACTTCTTTTGTGTCTGATTTGTTTTGGTTCCCCCCCATGCAGGTTGGAGTTTGATGCTTACAGAGCCGATCTGGAAGAACTGAACATGGGACCTCGGGACGCCGTGACCATAGCACGTATCGATGCGGCGCAGGAGCAGTATCAGATCCACAAGGACAAATATGAGCGACTACGCAATGACGTTTCCATCAAGCTCAAGTTCTTGGAAGAAAACAAGGTGTTCAAAACTCCTCAATGTATTTCACAAGTACTGAAAACTGCATGCTACTTGCATTTACAATTACATTTATTCATTTAGCAGACGCTATTTTTCCAAAGCGACTTACAAATGAGGAAATAAAAGTAAAATACTTACTGGGATCAGAACAGAAGCCCATTACCAAGAATTGTATTTTTCAACAGAAACCAATGCCGTTTTTTTTTAGATATTTCCATATATTCTTTTTAGTAATGTAATAAGTAATTTGCTGAGAGCAAGAGCAAAATATGTTCATTGCATCACACCAGTTTGAACATTATGAAGCAGAGGGTGTGTGCGCTGAATATTCACTTAAAGGAGTTTTCAAACAGCTAAATACAGTTTTAAATAATGTGTTCTTGAATGAAGCAGTATAATCTGAGTTATTATTAAAACTTGGCCTTAATAGTTTGATACATGATGAAATAAAAACATGGCCAGTGTTTCAGAAGCATTGCAAAGTTAAGATGACCTGGGCTGGATAGTGTTCAGTGGGATGCTCACACTACCAGTTAAAGCTTAGTTCATGCTGCACAGAGAGATTCCTTCTCTCCGGGTTTTGTCGGATCGGCGTGTTAAATGGTAAATAAATGGTAAATGGCGCACTTAAATAGTGCACTTAAATAGCGCTTTTATCCAAAGCGCTTTACACTGTGTCTCATTCACACACACTCACACACCAATGGTAGCAGAGCTGCCATGCAAGTCACTAACTTGCCATCGGGAGCAACTTGGGGTTCAGTGTCTTGCCCAAGGACACTTCGGCATGTCTAGTTACGTGGCCCAGGAATCGAACCACCAACCCTACGATTAGTCGGACAACCCGCTCTACCAACTGAGCCACAGCCGCCCATGTTAACCCTGTCAGCGTTTGTTGTTGTTGGTCTGCGTTTGTTTTCAAAGACGGAACATGTTCAATAAGCATTCTTTGGTCAAGGAATGTCTGATTTTCCATCAAACTCTGACATAATCTGATCTTGGCAGGAGCCGTTGCCATGACAATGAGGCAAGCATCCCTGAAAACTCCATAGGAACAAAAGCCAGTGCTAGGCATGTTAAATCGTCCTTGTGAGTAAAATGGCAGATTTCTGGACAAGTGAGAAAGAAGAGGATTGATGATGTATTGATGTATAATTTACGTAAAATTGTTTATTTGCCCCTTGTAAGGATCGTCTACTCTCGTGTTTTGGTTTTAATTGGGATCATCCGCTAACCGCACGCCATTCTATTTCATGAAGGAAGTTAGTTTATTACATTTGCATAAAAATGTATGATCTAATAATGGTCTTAGCTTGCCACATAGCCTACCATAAGATGTATTCCTTGGAGTTATTGAAACTGCTTGGGGACAAACTGAGCAGAATTTTGAAAGCTCCGCACATCCTTCGTCTACGGTTCTCTGCGAAACTAAGTGCGTGCCCTGTCTCTCATGTCGCAACAACCAAGGCTTCACCGTGCAACCTCTTTCATTTCACTCTTCGTCTTTTCAGGTAAATACACTAGTAATGGTAAAATATTGGTTGTGGTAAAAGGATCATCCATTTTTAACCAGTCTGACTGTCCGTAAAAAAATTTAGTTGGTGTTTGTTGGGGCAGCGTGAACATGACAGGAGCGCTTCCCAACATTCTAAATCTGACAGCTAGCTTTTAAAAGTTTTTAAAATTTTAAAAGTTGGTGTCTGTGAGTGTAGTGTGAACTGGGCTTAACTCGATCTTTGTGCTGCAATGCTTTTGAGACTCAGACTTTCGAAGCCTACTTTAATTCTCAACTTATTCTTGCTTTTTTCTTCTCCGTGTCTGTGTTGTGTTTTTCTTCTTCCTCTCCCAGGTGAAAGTGATGCACAAACAGCTTCTTCTTTTCCACAACGCAATCTCAGCCTACTTTGCTGGCAACCAGCAGCAGTTGGAACAGACCCTCAAGCAGTTCAACATAAAGCTCAAACCTCCCGGAGCCGACAAGCCCTCCTGGTTAGAGGAGCAGTGAGAGTGCTCGTAGTGCCCTCAGTCATTCTGCAGGTTATCCTGACAGAGCAGGCACTAGAATAATGAGACAGACGCAGCCTAGCCACTATGGCAGCAGGGTAGCGTAAGGCTTACCATCCTGTAGCTGTTTAGGAGCCCGGATCCCAAACTGCCTTCCCCCTCCATACTTTCCTCCACTTCTTCTTCTGCCTGACTGTCTCTTTACTGAAATTGTGTTTGACCCTGCGAATAAGCACTACTCATTTCTACTTCATCCTAAAGGCTGGTCAAGTATTTGTTTGAACAAAAGCTTAGTAACAATTGACCAAATCCTCCAGGAAATGTTGTCAATCAGAAGAACTCTATTAGACTTTCAACTTTTCTCTCTCTTTCTCTCTTTGCTAATTCCTCAACCCCATTGCCCATGAAACAACCCCAACCCCACTTTTCTCCACGTGCAACATTTGACTTCTAGATATGGACTTGTAAATGTCTGAGAAAACTTGGTCCTAATTATTCAAAGATTGAATTACTAGTCTGGTTGTAAATGATGTTTAGTTTATTTCATGAATTTCCTGGGGAAATTTGGGACATGGCAAAAATGTGTGATTCCATGATGCAGAAGGAAAAAATAATGAATTGATCCAGTTGGTGCAAAGTGCTTTTACATGGTTGGATTCCTAATTGATCCACATGTCAGTTGTTAAAAATTAGTTATTTATAAATTTTATGTTGTGTTCATTCTTTTTCAGGTTAGAACTACACTCCCATGTTACCCCCCCCCCCTTCTTCCAGTCAGATTTTAAAGAAAGAAAAGCTGCAGCTGTTTGTAATCACTGCCCATTTGCTCCTGCTCATCCAAATTAGACAAGTTAGAAATATTGTATTGTATTGTATTGTACAGTTGGGGTGTAACACTAAACCAGTATGACTGTTTACTGTGATACGGTGAATGCTGACATTTGTACAATACTGGTATCAATATCACAAACATTATTTTCAGGTATTTTCAAAGGCAAAGAAGAACCTCTGTAGTACAAAGAAATCCATGAGCTATCCAAATAACTTGATGGTTATCACTGTCATTACAGTGTTATCATATCATCCACTGTGGAAAATGGAGGCTGTAAGCAGATACAGTGGCAGACTGACATCTATGATATCGGCTTGTACCATTATCATATAAGTCACTCCCTTACTCCAATGGTTTTCTATCCTGGTCCTGGAGTCCCAACCCCCCCGCAAATGCCCATGATTTGAGTCATCAGCTAAGTAACAGGTCTGAACTATGTGTATCAGGGTGCAACAGAGGAGGGGAACACTCCAGACCTCCTCAACCAGGATTAAGAAACACTACCCTGCTTTAAAATAAAATGAATTCCGTTTTGTTATAATATTACTTTGAGTCTAACATCCAAAGTAAAAAGAAAAAAAATTTGTTGCGTTTGGATCATTTCAGCGTCGTTCATTCTCAACACTTCGACACTAAACTAGGACACTTGCCAGGATGTGGGTGTGTTTATACAGGACAGTTGTGATTAAATATCGTGGTATGTGCTAATTTATGTATGTTTTCTTTGTGTGTGTATATCTGTTGCTTTAAGTTAGAAATCAATGTTTAATCCAGGAAATATTAGTTTAGTGTAATGTTGATCTGTATGATCTATTTTATATATTTGGTTTTGATTATAGTTGCCAGTGATTAACATCAGCATCATTATTAATCTTTACATAACAGACTGTACACTACGGTGTCTATTTAGGTTTCAGTGGTCTTTTTTTTTTTGTTTTTTTTAATAGAAGTTTAATCTTGTACAAAAATGAAGGTAGCTTTGTGTTTGAAATCCACATATTTCTCAATTGTCTCGTTGTTTTTTTTTTTTTTGTTTTGTTTTTTGCCAAGAAGAACCCACAAAATTATATTTTGCCCTCATTTAATAGTCGCATGCCATCTGAAATGTGACACTAAAAATAACACAAAATATGATACACACTTTGAGGGATTCATTTATTTGTATCAAATGCTCACACAGTTCATCAGCCCCCGTCAAGACCAATAGCTTGAAATCTATTTGGATATTTTGGTTTTAACACTGAGTTGGACTATACATTTGAAGTAAATACAGATCATGACAACTTTGAGGTTGAGCCTTCAGAGAAGCAATACTAAAGATGTTTCTAAAATATATATATATATATATATATATATATATATACATAATGTATTTTGATATTGGCTGTGCCTCGTTGAATATTTTGCATAGCTTTTCCAATAACCTCAGTTGTACATTTCTGTTTATTGTGCTATGTTCATGTGTGACCGCACACCCATGATAATCTAATGTAGGAGAAATACTGTATCAATCACATGTTAAATTGTTTTCTAAAATTCCTGCTTCCTCCTTGCCTACACTTTCCTCACTTTTATTTTGCTAGAATAATGAGTGCATTGTTTGTGTGTGTATGTGGCAAATGTGTTTTGTACATCATCCTTATTTCTTAGTCTTTAGACACGTGTCAGGATAGAGGTACTGTGTAGCAAGAAAGAAGCATGAAGGACGATTGTTGAAAAGTAGTACTAGAATTATGAATCAGAGCAAATCCATTTTACGTTATATTTTACTCTAACTTTGTTTTTACAAAATAACTTGATGTCCTTTTATTTCCAATTGATCCTATCAGAAGGGTTTATTACTTAATTGAGAGTCTCTCCTCATCCCGAGAGATTTGTGCGAAGTATGTTGTGTAAAATTGACATTTTAGGCTGCTCTGTGATACAGTAGCATATGAATGATGGTTGCCTTTATTCCTAATGCTGACCAAACCCTCTGGAATATGGAAATTATATACTAAAGCCCACAAGATAAAATATGAAATGTTTGCAAAAAATCCTGCCTTGTGTATTTTTATTGAGATAAGTTTCCTTGAGTGATGCTAGAAGTTGTTTAAACATTAAAACGCAAATTTTGTGCTCTCAGAGCTAGTTTTCAGTAACCATGCGTTATACATGCATTGTGTGCTTAAGATTTTGGAGCATGAATGTCGCTGTTGTTGAAACAACCAAAGTTTCCACTTGTAACAGTTCCTGATATGGATTTAATGACACTACAGCACACTCACTCATACCACTAGAATGCTACTAAAAGCGTTTTACAAAATGCACATACCCTACAGTTTAGAATGTTATTTCATACACTAACCATCCACCTGCACACCTCATTTATGCAGTTATCCAATCAGCCGATCGTGTGGCAACAGCACAATGCATAAAAGCATACAGATACGGGTAAAGTGTCCATTAATGTTCACATCAAACATCAGAATGAGGAAACGGTGATCTCTGACTTTAAACATGGCATGGATGTTGGCTGGTTTGCGTGTTTCAGAAATTGCTGATCTCCTGAGATTTCCACACACAACAGTTTCTAGGGTTTACACAGAATGGTGTTCCATGTTAAACCGAATTACTCTTAAAACTGCAAAAACAAACAAAAAAAAAAAGGTAAAAATGTACAGTTATAACTAACTTCGGTGGCACAGTGGGTAGAGTTACATCTCGCAGCTCCAGGGTATGTGGTTAGGTCCTGAGCTTGGGTAATTGTGTAGTTTCTGTACATACCGAGACAGTGGTGGCTTGACAGTTAAGGCTCTGGTTTACTGATCGGAAGTTCGGGGGTTCAGGCCCCAGGGTATCTGGTTAGGCCCTGAGTTTGAGCAAGGCCCTTAACCCTCTCTTCTCCAGGGATGCTGCAACATAGCTGACCCTGCAATCTGACCCTATCGTGCTGGGACATGCAAAGGAAAAATAATCTCACTGCTGTAATGTATATGTGACGAATAAAGACTAATTATCTTTATTACCTTTTCTCTGTCTTCATGTGGAATTCTTTCCACCTCACAGAAAAAGAAAGTATATTGGCTACTCTAGTGTGTGTAGTCCTGTGCCCCATCCAAGTTGCATTCCCACCTGTTCCCAGGGTGGGCTCTGGATACCCCATGACCCTGACCAGGGTAAAGAGGTGACTGAAGAATGAAGAAACAACATGGAGGGAGTACATATTCTATACACTTGTAGATGCAAATTCTTTGTGGTTGTAGTGATAAAAGTGATGTGTATGTGGTTAGTAGCCATATCCTGCAGAATGTAGTGCATTCCTAATTTAAATGAATGTACATGTTTACAGTTTCCTACTCTTCTGTCTATTGGAATGATATAGCAGTGTGCCAGGTCAATCTATGCAGGAAAGTTCTGGAAGTTTTGAGGCGCTGTATACCGTGATCCCTCGTTTTTCGCGGGGGTTACGTTCCAAAAAGAACCTGCCATAGGTGAAATCCGCGAAGTAGAAACCTTTATTTTTTTACAATTATTATACAATGAAATACTCCATAATACATTGAAAGCAAAGAACAAAACCTTTTTACAGGCCCAAGCATTTGTTTAACAAATAAAAGTACTGTATAAACTTTTTCTTTCTTTCTTTCTTTTTTACAAATAACTACTGTACTGTAAAATAATAATTTTAATCATCAATACGAACTGAAGGCTTCAAATTGCGGAGATCAGCCCCGAGGCATTGGATTAGAACGGGAGAAAATAAAAATATTATGAAAAAAATACGAAGTACAGCAGGAAAACTAGTGACACACGTGTATTTCACTGCTCTTCTGACTGAGCCGCTGCACGCTGACTCCGCGCTGCAGCGGTTTTTTCTTCTAAAGCCCGCGGTGCAGGTGTGTGTTTTCGACATTCTGGGCATTTAGAGAAACTTGAAATTGGTAGAGAATTTGCAAACTTAAATGTGGAGAGCTGTTTTACGGACGTGTATAAACCGCAACGTTATTGACACACAGGTAGAGAAGAAGCGGAGAGACTGTTTAGCCAATCAGAATGCAGAACACAATGCGCGATGCGAAGCAGCGACACCGCGAGGGTTCACTGTATTGTGTAGAGCTCTGTTTTTGGTGCCATTTTACACACAGCCGATAGTAGGCGGAGCTTTCGACGCAGGTGAGTGATGACCGGCTCGAAAGGGGGCGTGGCGTAGTGAATTGATGAAGCGTCTTTATTTGAATGCCGGTGGTAGGCAGGTCTGCTGCGGTGATGCCTGTCGGTTAAAACGTTTGGGGTTTTGTGGCTCTAGGTTACATTGGATTGTTCCAGTTCTGGTATTTATGGTTTCTTTTAATGAGCTGCGTTTTACTGGGATATTTTTTCGTGTGTGTGTATTTGGCCTGCTACTTTAGCCTTCTGATTAGACGAAGAAAAAGAAATTAATTTTAAACTAACCGAATTGTTAATTTCGTGGCCTTCTGGACCTTCAACCCTTTGTTTTGAAGTAGAATAGTCATTTAATTCACCTTGTACTTTTCTTGCCTTTTTAGAGATGCATGTTGGTGGGTTTTTGTTTGTTTGTTTGTTTGTTTGTTTGTTTGATGAACTGTTATTTCCTGTTGATATGTTACATATGGTTTAAGCTGTAGGCCTGACATTCTGTTGTACAAAGCAGTATTTTTCTATTCACGTGTTGTCTTAGATAAACTGGTCTGACTGTGTGGTTGCATCTCACCACCACAAAATGTTACCAGTCCAATCACTGTTTTATCAGCAGAAACTTTTTTTTTTTTTTTTTTGGCCTATATTATGGTTTAAGATTTCAGTATTACTAACTTGATTTTATAAATAAGTAAATCAGACAAATCTTGTGTGTGTCTGTGTGTGCTGCTTTTCTGACACTGAATTTTATGTAGTCCTGGCTGCAGTCTCTGTGTTGTCTCATATGCTCCACCATAGTCTTGAAAGCATGATATTTTATTCTAGTGTATGCATTTCTGAAAATTAGTTGACAATTGAAATTTTGCATCCTTTTCTGTTGAATCAGCTAACCTGGATCCTGCGAATCATCCACTCGTTCGGAGCTGAAGTGGGCCTACTTTTGGGTGGCCAACCCGTAATTTCCAATGGATGGTGTTGCCACGTCCACCGAACCTTCTCTTTTTTCTCCACTGCCCCCTCCTCCCCCTCCACCTCCTCCTCCACCCATCACAGGAAATGAACCGTTCTCTCGCAGTCTTCACCGGCGCTCCAAGATGCGCAGCTTCAACTGGGACACCATTCCAAGGCATAGCGTGGTGGGGAAGCGCAACGTCTGGACATCACAGAAGAACCTGGAAGATATTCCACTGGACACCGAGCGCATTGAGGAACTGTTTAGCCACAATGAACGTCAGCAGATAGCAACCAAGCATGGCACTGTCAAGAAGAGTGTGTGGGGCCTGCAGACCACCAGTCCTGAGTCAGAGATTGTGAGTAGTGTGTGTTTTGTATCAGTTTTCTCAGGCAGGTGGAAAAGGTGTCAGCTGGAGATTGCAAACAACAGTAAGGATGTTGTGGTGCCATGTTCTGGTTACATACAGTGCATTTTTAGTGTTTTCAGTATACACTCATCGTCCACTTTTAACACACAACTGCATTCATGCAGTTATCTAATCTGCTAATGATGTGGCAGCAGCAAAATGCATACATTGGTGCAGATACAGGTTAAGAGCTTCAGTTAATGTTCACATCAAACATTAGAATGAAGCTAAGGTGTGATCACTAACATGTGGCATGGATGTGGTACTGGAAGAACTGGTTTGAGCATTTCATAAAGTGCTGGTTTCCTGCGATATTCACACACTACGATCTCTAGCGTTTAACCAGAATGATGTGGAAAAACAAAAAAACATCCTGTGAACAGAGGGACTTCATGTTGAAACACTGTGTTGTAGTTGGAGATCAGAGGAGAATGAGCAGACTGGTCTGAGCTGAGAGGAATTCTATAGTAACACAAATAAGCACTCTTTACAACTGTGGTGAGCAAAAAAGTCTGTTTCCATGAAAGCCTCCTGATTCCTGAAACACTCAAACCAGCCCATCTGGTATCAACATCCATGCCACGATAAGTCATGGAGATCAGTTTTTCTTCGTTCTGATGTTTTATGTGAACATGAACTAGGTGGTGAGTATATGTTTGAAGGAAACACTGTATCCCCAAGGAAGGTTGAATTTGAAGAGCACACATGTTTTTATTAGCACTAAATCTTGCAAATGACATTTTGTCATTCAGGTCCTTGAATTGTATTGTTGTTCAAAGACAAGATGCCTAGACTTGCAGCATTATGTGAAAGACATTCAAAAATTGTATTGATCTTGGTTTACTACTAGATATACACTGTTTTATTATTTCAGGGATGTATTGAAGTGATTAAATGCATTCACCGTGAAGGAGATATCAAAACCGTTCATTTTGAAGGGAACAACTGATGAAAACTTTGTTCCTGAGATCTTGTGAAAGTCAGTCTGTTCACCTTTAAAACTGCCCAAAAGTATCAAAGCCTGTTACCTATGGCAAATAAGCTCTTTTATGTTGGTTTCGTGTTTTTAGCAAGTTAAAGAAATTGCTAAATGAAGTTAATTTACATTTATTCACTTAGCAGATGCTTTTATCCAAAGCGACTTACAAATGAGAGATACAAGCAAAGTGATATCAAGCAGAGAACAATACAAGTAGTGCTACTATACAAGATCTATTAATTGAGTACTAGAAGAAGCAACGTGCGCAGAGTAGAGGTGTAAGTGCATATTGTTTTTTTTTTTGTTTGTTTGTTTTTTATGAGATGGTTGGGTGTTGACAGTAGAGGTGGGTCTTTAGCTGTTTCTTGAAGATGGTGAGTGAATCTGCACTCCTGATTGAGGTTGGAAGTTCATTCCACCACTGAGGAACAGTTAGTGTGAAGGTTCTGGAAAGGGACCTTGTGCCGTGATGAACAGGAACTACTAAACGTCGGTCGCTAATCGATCGCAGATTACGTGTGGGAACGTAAGCCTTCAGCAGAGAGTTGAGGTAGGAGGGTGTGCTGTTAATTATTGCATGAAGACGTTCTCATTGCTTATAATGTGTTCCCAATAAATTCAGATACTCCATTCTTGTCAGCGATGATGCAAGAATTAAACGTCTGTGCTGAAAAATTGTTCAACTACGTTCTAAATTGCTGCTACTTTGAATCCCTACAGAGGACTTTATTTTTTTTTATCCCCCCCCAGAACGGACAGCAGCCTAAAGATGGAGCTTGCTCCGGGTACTTCATTAGCTACATTCTCAGCTGGAATATAAACACAAGAGCTTTTAGTTGCATTGTTTAAGCTTTAAATGTTTGTCCCTGTATGACTGCTTCCGCACAGAGCCATGTGATATGCAAATGGGTTGCTGTTGGAGGAAAATAATCAATGGTGTGGTGTGACTCATGCAACACAAAGTTAATTATTTTAATATAATAATAATTTAATAATAATTTATCAATTTGTATAGCGCTTTTTACAATGGTACATTGTCTCAAAGCAGCTTTACAGAAATATCATTTTTACATTTACAAGCGACTTACTAATGGGAGCACATTCACACACCAATGGTAGCAGAGCTGCCATGCAAGGTGCTAGCTTGCCATTGGGGGCAACTTAGGGTTCAGTGTCTTGCCCAAGGACACTTCGGCATGGGATCACCCGGGCCGGGATTCGAACCGCAAACCCCACGGTTAGTGGATTAGCGGACAACCCGCTCTACCGACTGAGCCACAGCCGCCCTATATATAAATGCACACATTTCTTCCTCTTGTATCACAACGATTTGCTAACGATGAACCTTTTTATTAACAATGTGTTTATAATTAATGCTGTGTAATTAAGATGCAGTTATCAGCTTTTCTTTCTTTGTAATTGCAAGCTTGTCATATTACCAGGAAACCACAAAACCGGTCTGTCCTGAAAACTTAATTAATTTAAACTTCTGCTTTGCACCTGGATGTACTATCCAAGCTGCTGTTCTAGAAAATCGATCACCTAACATGCGTTGCAGTTTCACATGTTTGTATTGCAAAGCATATCACTGTACAAATTGTGCTGTACAATTGTGATGTGATATTTTTGCATGTATCGAGCAGCCCTTGTCAACAGTGTCATGCCTGTTCAATATTACAATATTTCATATAATAGATTATTGTAAATTATTTGGATTTAGGCTAATTAGAATGTACATAAGAATTTCAATGTAATTTTAGTCCAAAATGAACACCCATATTTAACACCCATTTAGACTCTAATACAATGAATCATCCATATCAAAACAGTTATCAAAAGAATGTCGAAGTTTGGGTTTTTTTCCCATATGAGTTTTGATGGACTCATTGTTAATAGGATTGTAGAACTTTCAGTTTTTATACCACCACACTGCTGAATGTTCTATTCTGCTTGATTAGAAATTGTTGGTTACTTTAATATAACAGCAGAAAATGACCGGTTCATATTAATGTTCTTGTTCTATTGTGTAGTAACGGCTACTTGCTGATTGTAATTATTGCTATGGTGAAGTTTATTTCGCATTTAGTCAGAGTTAAAGGTGTTCACATGGGTTTTCAGACTGGGGGAATCATCAGGACAGAGGACTTTGAGCTTAGTAGTTTCACAGTAATAAGATAAACTGCATTTTTTGGTCCAGCAGGAAAAAAGAAGTGTTGGTGAGGGAACAACTGTTTATGTCTGTTAGAATGTAAGTGATGTTCGCAATTAACTTGTTTCACAGATTCCCCACAACATTACATGCAACTAAAAATTGACACAAGCTATGCTATATTATTTAATAAATTAAAAAGATCACTTTGGCAAATTGCGCTGGTATAAGAAGGGGGGGGGGGGACACTTCAGGATATTAAGTTACTGCGTTATAATCAAACTACAGTAATTGCATAACAGCATGCCCCACTATCCATATTGTCCAAGCCCATTGTTCTATCTTGGAAAAGAATGGGATGCTCCATTCTGGTGAACTTATTCATGAATGCTGGAAAAATCCCTTAACACACAGTTGAGGTATTAGCCAGGAAATGGTTGAATGTTTTTGTGTTTCAGTGTATAGGAACAGTTCTGGCTATAAGGCAGAAGTAGCTCAGGATGATTAGTATTTATAATAATGGGAAGTGTGGAGATACGTGTTATACAATGGGATATTTGTCTTCTTTTACCCATGTTCCTACTTTATTGTATTACCTTGCAGATGTTGACATTCAAATTTCCCTTTTCTGTACAAGCCTTTATGGATATTCAAATGAGAATTTGTTTGCATTCTCTTTGACAGGTCTCGATCCTTAACTCAAAGAAAAGTATGAATATTGGGATTCTCCTTAAGCAGTTTAAAAGGTGAGGTATTGTACAGAAGTAGATCAGCTTATTAATAATTTACTGAGCTCAATGCAGTCATACATGGCTCTGAAGCATTTTGTCTAATTTGGAATGATTACGTCCAATGCTGAATTAGTGAATGTTCTGAACACTGTAAACACTGCTGTCCCAGTCCATACTACTGATGTGTACAGCATATATATTTTTTATCAATTTTGTATAGCGCTTTTTACAATGGTACATTGTCTCAAAGCAGCTTTACAGAAATATCATTTTTACATTTACAAGCGACTTACTAATGGGAGCACATTCACACACCAATGGTAGCAGAGCTGCCATGCAAGGTGCTAGCTTGCCATTGGGGGCAACTTAGGGTTCAGTGTCTTGCCCAAGGACACTTCGGCATGGGATCACCCGGGCCGGGATTCGAACCGCCAACCCCACGGTTAGTGGATTAGTGGACAACCCGCTCTACCCACTGAGCCGCAGCCGCCCCATATATATATATATATATATATAAAATTTAACTTCAAATGCTGAGTAGAAAATTTGAACTCCATTATGTATACAAGCACACTTCATGTGTGAGGGCCTATAAGTTGATTTGTAATTGAATTAATTATTAAGAAAACTAAATGACATAAAATTCTTAACGGACAGAATTAACTAATTACAATAACACCATCTGACATGTCTAACCTTGATCATTATTTTGCTTCCTGTAAATGGTTGTTTTCTATTCCATTGTTCTCAGAGATTAAATGTTTTATGTATCCAAGTTGCCAAATTATTCTGTAAGACACACTGTGACACCACATTGTCTTGAGCTGAAATATTCACTCTGCTGTGTGCACAACGTTATATTAAATGAAACCTTTTTCTCATGAGACTATTTTCTCGAGAGTCATTAGAGGAACGTGCATTATGAATCTTTGCATGGCCCATTGAAGCCCATTATTTGTAGGAATTTATTCCAAAACAAAAATGTTGCCAGTTTGTTTCTTCACTGGTTCATGATTTTCATAACCTCTAACAGAAATAGGGGAAGAGTGGAGGTGGTTATGGAATTTAAGACTCAGCACCTCCTGTCTGTTCAGTACTACAGAAGACCATTTCAATTCATAATGCTATGTTTATGCTTTGAATCCCCCTGCAGGCCAATTCAGGACATAGTTGAGGACATCAGTGAGGGAAGCATGCGATTTGCTGCTGGTGGACTGAGAGAGCTGAGCAAGCTGCTGCCTGATGATATTGAGGTACACTGTGCAGCTTGTAGAACTATGTAGCATGAAATTGTAGCATTGTTCTCTCATTTATTGATCACTTGGGTACAAATTAAGGCTGGACAGAATGGATGTTTTGTCCAGTTTAATCCAATTTTAAATTATCCATTCATGAACAAAAAGTTGAACAATATAAATTTTTTGTGACATTCCACTTTGTGGTTTGCTCAGTATAGTGGAAATAGTCTACACACCCCTGTTAAAATGGTAGGTTTTTGTGATTAATCATGTCTGAACTTTTTCCACCATCAATGTGAAATTATAACATATTCCATTCAAAAAGTGAAACTAGTATAATGTATACATTTATTAAACACAGACTTATATATTTCAGGTGTATATTCCTTTTAATTTTGATGATTATAACTGACAACTAATGAAAACCCCAAAATCAGTATCTCAGAAAATTAGAATATTGAGAAAAGGTTCAATATTGAAGACACCTGCTGCCACACTCTAATCAGCTAATTAACTCAAAACACCTGCAAAGGCTTTAAATGGTCTCTCAGTCTAGTTCTGTAGGCTACACAACCATGGGGAAGACTGCTGACTTGACAGCTGTCCAAAAGACGACCATTGACACCTTGCACAAGGAGATAAAGACACAAAAGGTCATTGCTAAAGAGGCTGGCTGTTCACAGAGCTCTGTGTCCAAGCACATTAATAGAGAGGCGAAGGGAAGGAAAATATGTGGTAGAAAAAAAGTGTACAAGCAATAGGGATAACCGCACCCTGGAGAGGATTGTGATACAAAACCCATTCAAAAATGTGGGGGAGATTCACAAAGACTGGACTGCACCTGGAGTCAGTGCTTCCAGAACCACCACACACAGACATATGCAAGACATGGGTTTCAGCTGTTGCATTCCTCGTGTCAAGCCACTCTTGAACAAGACACAGCATCAGAAGCGTCTTGCCTGGGGTAAAGTGAAAAAGGACTGGACTGCTGCATGAGTATTCCAAGTTATGTTCTCTGATGAAAGTAAATTTTGCATTTCCTTTGGAAATCAATGTCCCAGAGTCTGGAGGAGGTGTTCCACGTTCCACAGAATCCACGTTGCTTGAAGTCCATTGTAAGGTCCAAGGTCAACGCAGCCGTCTACCAGGAGGTTTTAGAGCACTTCATGCTTCCTGCTGCTGAAAAACTTTATGGAGATGCCAGACCCAACAATGCAGAAGAGCTGAAGGCCACTATCAGAGCAACCTGGCTCTCATAACACCTGAGCAGTGCCACAGACTGATCGACTCCATGCCACGCCGCATTGCTGTAGTAATTCAGGCGAAAAACCCCAAATAAGTATTGAGTGCTGTACATGCTCACACTTTTCATGTTCATACGTTTCAGTTGGCCAACATTTCTAAAAATCCTTTTTTTGTATTGGTCTTAAGTAATATTCTAATTTTCTGAGCTAATGATTTTGGGTTTTTCATTAGTTGTCAGTTATAATCATCAAATTAAAAGGAGTGAACACTTGAAATATATCAGTCTATGTGTAATGAATGTATACATTATACTAGTTTCACTTTTTGAATGGAATTACTGAAATAAATCTACTTTTTGATTATATTCTAATTATATGACCAGCACCTGTATGTGTATATGTATAGATGGGCTTTTTTTTTTTTTTTTGAGTAACAGCTGGGTAAATCTAGGCCGGAACACATTTTAGACTAAATGTATGCTCTGAGCATCTCACTGGCACACTCATTGCTAAGGAGTGAACTGAACTTTGCAGGTGAAGAAGCTGTTGTCATTCCATGGTGATGCGTCTCAGCTTGCAGAGGCAGACCGCTTCTTCCTGATGCTGATAAATGTTCCCAGGTGAGTTTAATGGCTCCAAAATTCCCAGAAGATTAACAATCAGGATCTGTGCTTTGTTTCATTATATTTTAGCATGTGCTTTTGGAGATTATTAAATGTTAGTCAGAATATGTCTTGCTGATCTGGCTTCCTCCCTGCAGTTATTAGGGTTTAAAAGCCCTTCATAGCAGCAGTCAAGAGATCTGGGTCAGATTGAGTTGTTGATGGATTCTGTGTTTGCAGATATGAAGAAAGACTGAAAAGCTTGCTCCTCAGGGAGGAGTTCATTCCCTTTATAGAGGAGATGAGAAAATCCATTTCCATCATGACTGCAGCAGCTAATGGTATTGTGCATTATCTTTTAAAAATAAATAATTTAAATAGTTATTTGTTGTTCATTAGCTTTGATACTTTAGTTAAAAAAGAACAATCTCAGTATTTTGTAAAATTCTGATGAATTAAACAAAATGGTGCATGATTCAAGAGTTTTCATGAGTTGTTTCTTTTCAACTGTCCAATATTTCAAAATATAGAACATGTTTGTCACTGATGATATTACAAGATTTATGGAATATTTTGATGCCAGACAAACCTTTCTTTCTTACACTCACAGAGCTGCTGGAGTGTGATGATCTACACTCTATAATCAGACTCGTGCTCAAAGCTGGAAACTACATGAATGCTGTGAGTTGCTTGAGAAATATATTTAAAGTATGTTCCATTGATATTTTACATTTCTTAGTACACCTGGGTTACTATGAACAGAAAATTGTTCACTGATTACTTCATGTTTCACAAGGGTATAAATAAGAGGTAACACAGGCCAGATTCCCTTAGGCATTCATAACAATGGTTAAGACTAAGGAATATAGCTGTGATGTTCAGCTAAAGGTTGTTGAGCTTGACAAAATGGGAAGTGGCTTTAAGAATCATTGAAAATGCCAATTTCCACCATCAGGGCAATAATTGAGCAGTTCCAGTCAAATGGAAATGTTCTGAATCAATTTATAATTGGACTTGTGTCCACATTGTCTCAATGCACTGTGAAGAGGATCCCTCAGATCCCTTGCCATGTATTCTCCAGCCTCATCAGGCATTATAGGAGACGACTTGGAACTGTTAACTTGGCAAAGGGAGGTAGCACAAAGTATTGACCTCCATTTAATTAGGTTCACTTATCAAATAATGTTCGGCCTGTTTTGGTCTTCAGAACAGCATAAATTCCTCTGATCCCTGCAGTAATGTTACACAATGCAGAAATAAAGGGATAATCTTGGATGCAGTTTGACTTGTTGTAGCTCACTTTTCCTTGCACAAATGATTCTTCTGATCCGCAAGCTTTTTTGTATTCTAGATTACTGAAAACTGGTAGTTTTATGCTTTGTGCTGTATTCTTGATCAACTTTGAAGGGGTCGTGAGTGAAAAGCCCAGTTCACCAGCTGTCTAACGTGCATGCCTACTCCTAACTAATCTTGACACGCCCTTAAGGTCATCTGTTTTTAGCACTAACTGATGATTATTCAGACAGGCAGGCAGTGTTTCTACACTTCACACAGCTGTTTGAATTTACAGTTTGTGTGAAGGTGTAGAAGGATAAACTGGCAGCCCTCTGAAGAGATGTGGCAAAGATTCTCAAATATATCATAGCAGAAAGAATAATGATCACTATAAGCACTCCATGTAACTTCTTAATGAGTTTGCACTACATCTCATAAAGGAAAACGTCACCCTGAAACACATTTGTTTGTTTTTTTTTTTTGTTTTTTTAGTTTGACGCGTTTAGGAATTCTGTCACCTAATGTTTTTTTTTTTTTTTTCCTTTCTTTCCCCACGGGCTTTTCTCAAACGAGTTATGACACTCGGCCTGACTAGATAGAAATGATAAGCTTGATGTTGAACATTGTAGCTTTGGAACCTCATGTGTTTAGGCACAGTGTGTGGAGTTGAGCGAACCGTACAAACTAGAGTAAAATGGTAAATGGTGCACTTGTATAGCGCTTTTATCCAAAGCGCTTTACACTGTGTCTCATTCACACTCGCACACCAATGGTAGCAGAGCTGCCACGCAGGGCGCTAACTTGCCATCGGGAGCAACTTGGGGTTCAGTGTTTTTCCCAAGGACACTTTGGCATGTGGAGTCATCCAGGCCGGGAATCGAACCGCCAACCCTACGATTAGTGGACAACCTCCTCTACCACCTGAGGCACAGCCGCCCTAGTACTAAAAGTACAAAAGTCCCGCTGGGTCTCATTATTTAGGGATGAAGCAAATAATAAATACCACTCCGACAGCTATCAGCTGGTTCTCAAACAGCATTTTGTGTAATGCAGGAAACCATTAACCAAAGTGAAAGTAGATTAAAATGGTATTGAAAAATTATGAAATAAATTTACCACTGAAGGTGTTGAGATGATTTTTCCTTCAATGTGACGACAGTCTTGTTTCTGTCTGCATTTGTTCAGGATGGCTACGCTGGTCGTGCGATAGGTTTCAGAATGACTTCTCTCCTGAGGCTTGTGGACACCAAAGCTAACAAACCCGGCATGAACCTTATGCACTATGTGGCTATGGTAATATAGATCACTGAAATTACCATACTTTTTACATTTAAAATGCACTTTAGTAGCTTTGATTGTTCATTTCATATTCTGGATCATCGCTCCACTTCAGCAAGCTCAGCAGATAGACTGCGCCTTATTAAAGTTTACAGAACAGCTTCAACACATCGGTGATGCGTCGAGGTAACTGTGATGGGAGTAGTCATTTATACACTTAAAATAAGCTGGAACACCCGACTGGCTCTGCATATTGGTTTTTTTTTGTTTGTTTTTTGTTTTTTTTCTCAGAATTCAAAAACAGGAAGTCGAAACAGACTTCAAGAGAGAAATGGCAAAAGTTAAAGAAGCCAAAGCCTATGCCAGCATGCAGCCTGATCTGCAACATCAAATGGACGAGTTCCTTCAAGTGAGTCTGCACTGTGGTCACTTGAGTAGTCTGATGTAAAATCTGAGATCAGTGTGGTGATCAGCTTTATCCTTCATGCAGATGGCCACATGTCAGCTTGCAGACATGGAGGCCACTCTAAGGGAGCTGGATTCAGTCAGTCACTCAGTGGCTGAGTTTTTCTGTGAAGACCCTGCTACTTTTAAGCTGGAGGAATGCTGCTCAATCTTCCACTCTTTCTGTGAGAAGTTTGAGAAAGCTGTAAAGGTAAGTCTTTTACAACTCTACAGTGCCTCCAGAAAGTATTCACAGCGCTTTACTTTCTCCACATTTTGTTATGTTACAGCCTTATTCCAAAACGGATTAAATTATTTTCCTCAAAATTCTACAAACAATACCTCATAATGATGACATTAAAAGTTTGATTAAAATCTTTGCACATGTATTAAAAATAAAAAACAAAAAAAGCACATGTACGTAAGTATTCACAGCCTTTGCCATGACACTCAAAATTGAGCTCAGGTGCATCCTGTTTCCACTGATCATCCTTGAGATGTTTCTATAACATGATTGGAGTCTACCTGTGGAAAATTCAGTTGCGTGGACATGATTTTGAAAGGCACACACCTGTCTATATAAGGTCCCACAGTTAACAATGCGTGTCAGAGCACAAACCAAGCCATGAAGTCCAAGGAATTGTCTGTAGACCTCTGTAGACAGGATTGTATCGAGGCACAGATCTGGGGAAGGATACAGAAATATTTCTGCAGCATTGAATGTCCCAATGAGCCCAATGAGTGGCCTCCATCATCCGTAAATGGAAGAAGTTTGGAGCCAGCAGGACTCTTCCTAGAGCTGGCCGCCCGGGCCAAACTGAGCGATCGAGGGAGAAGGGCATTAGTCAGAGAGGTGACCAAAAACCCGATGGTCACTCTGACAGAGCTCCAGCATGTCTCTGTGGAGCGAGGAGAACCTTCCAGAAGAACAACAATCTCTGCAGCACTTCATCAATCAGGCCTGAATGGTAGATTGGCCAGACGGAAGCCACTCCTCAGTAAAAGGCACATGACAGCCCATCTGGAGTTTGCCAAAAGGCACCTGAAGGACTCTCTGACCACGGTGAAACAAAGATTGAACTCTTTGGCCTGAATGGCAAGCGTCATGTCTGGAGGAAACCAGGCACCACTCATCACCTGGCCAATACCTCCTTACAGTGAAGGATGGTGGCTGCATCATGCTGTGGGGATGTTTTTCAGCGGCAGGAACTGGGAGACTAGTCAGGATCGAGGGTAAGATGAATGCAGTAATGCTGGGGTGAAGGTTCATCTTCCAACAGGGCAATGACCCTAAGCACACAGCCAAGATAACAAAGGAGTGGCTACAGGACAACTCTGTGAATGTCCTTGAGTGGCCCAGCCAGAGCCCAGACTTGTACCCGATTGAACATCTCTGGAGAGATCTGAAAATGGCTGTGCACCGACACTCCCCATCCAACCTGATGGAGCTTGAGAGGTCCTGCAAAGAAGAATGGGAGAAACTGCCCAAAAATAGGTGTGCCAAGCTTGTAGCATCATTCTCAAAAAGACTTGAGGCTGTAATTGATGCCAAAGTAGCTTCAACAAAGTATTGAGCAAAGGCTGTGAATAATTATGTACATGTGGTATTTATTTATTTATTATAACTTGCAAGATTTCAAAGAAACTTCTTTCATGTAATTATGGGGTATTGTTTGTAGAATTTTGAGGAAATTAATGAATTTAATCCATTTTGGTATAAGGCTGTAACATAATAAAATGTGGAAACAGTGAAGCTCTGTGAATACTTTCGTGTGTGAGAGAATTTTATATATACAGTCACTTCATTTGTGTCTATATTAATGCACTCAACTAGTTAACTATTTTAACTTGGCAGCTTTAAAAAAAAACAACTTTCACTTTCTCAGTCAGCTTGTTAATGAATTTATCATTTGTCCATCCACAAGAAGGTATACCGTCTTTATAAGTCACGGTAAAATGGTTCAAATTTTCCTTTTGCATTGGGATGCTCTGATGTGCTCATACATGGAAGAGTTTGTTTACACTGTTTGCATGTATAATTCCAACTTGTATTCAACAAGAACTGATGTAACATGCAAAAAGACATATGCAAAGGTAATACCGCTGACCCAATACACCTTTTCTGCTTTGTTTCTGTAAATATAAATAACACGGGTCAAACTTGCACTTTGTATAAAAGTCTGCGTAGCAATATTGGTATATTTTTGTTTGCATGTTCAAAAAAACAAAAATCATCGTTTGTTACTTGCAGGTCACAACTTGCTGTTGCAGATGTTAAAATATACGAAGCTGTCTATTTTATCCATGACAAGTTCCATCTCAAACTTAAAAAAATAATAATAATAATAATAATAATTTTTAAAAATAGCAAAATCAGTGTTCTAAAGCATTTTGTAAAGGAGGAAATTAATGGATAGACTGAGGAAAGTAGAAGGGGAGGTTGGGGGAAGTCTGGCTATATTATAGTCTGTTATTTTATATTATTATGGAATATTTAGCGATTGCCTCAACCCATGTATGGTATAATTGGTGGTGGACCATCCATCTGATCTAGTCTTGCTTTGCTTATTCTGACAAAGTGCTACATGAAGTGCTTGTCAGGAACAAGGTTATTGCATTACACAATATGCATTAGAATATCTGTAACTTGACAGACTGTTAAACTTTGTGTGTTAAACAGGAAAATACAGAACGAGAGGCAGCGGAGAGGCGCCGAAGGCAGCAGAGGGAAAGAGAGAAACTGAGCCGGGTAGTCAAGCGCCGTTCAGTTGGCACCTGCTCTAGGCAAAGCTCAGAACAGGAAGCCTTGGAGTCCATCCTCACCAGCTTCCTGAGCAATCGTTCTTCCCGCAGAAGACAACCCTCATCCAACCGAGGAAGTCCAACAAAGATACTGGATAAAAACCACCCACTGGCCGAAAGGTCTTGCATAGCTCTGGATAGTTCTGTTAATATGGACAAAAAGGATGCAAGTGTTTTACTTCAAGATCAGGACCAGAGCTTCCAGATAATCCTTGAAATTCCTGCCAAGACAGAACAAAACGAGGAGCAGGACAAGAGCTGTCTGATAGCCCAGGATAGCCCTGTAAAGGTAGACACTGTTGTCCCTCATCCTGAAAAACAGGAAGAGAAATGCTTAAACGCAGATAAAATCTGCTGTGGTATGAATGTACAGGGTACACCAGCTGGTCCAAAAAGAGCACCGTGCATAGAAGACAAAGCAACTCCAAAGAGCAGCAAAATGCACCGTCGCAGGAGCATAATTGAAAGACTATGTAGTGATGAGCAGGAGAAGAGGAACGAAGATGCAGATCAAACACAGGAGGACTTCCTGACTGAGACACAGTGCATTAGATGCCCCTTTAAAGATGTTTCCTCTCCTCATCACAGAGAAATACAAGAGGTGGATTTGGCCCTTCAGAATGGCTTTGGATCACCTTGGACTGTTCTCAGTCCTCAAATCTCACCCTCGCGCATGCGGCGCCGCAGGCATTCCTTTGGTTCCACTAAAGATGACGAATCAGAGGATGGAGTGTGGGCGCTGCCTGATACGCCCTCAAAGGGCCCTCTACTAGCACACATGTGCAGGTCATATGAGCACAGCATGTCTACCTCTGTGATAAGTAGTGTGGGTATTCGAGATTCTCCATTACAAGGCACATCAGCACACGGAACTCTATTAAGGTCTGCTTCGGTGGGTGAAAACCCTGAATCCATACCCAGTTTTGGTTTCGGTGCTTTCTTCCCAAGACGCCATGGACGAGAAATCAAAAGACAAGAGCCATCGGCACTGAGGTCCTTCTTCCAGCGATTTGGGGAAAGAGGAAGGCCTGCTTCTATAGGAGACTCGTGCAAAGTGGAAACTTGAATTTTTGCTCCGTTCTGGTTTTTGTGTATGGTTTTGCATTTAATTTTTTTTCTCCCAGTTTTTAAAAGGATTTAGGATTGTGTGCTCATGCACAATGAACACTGTAACCCAAGACAAATATGGACTTGTTTTGGAGTGTGGTCATTGTGGCATTAAATGAATCCTGCCTACAAAAGTGAATTTATTTTTTTTTTCCTTTTTTTAATTTAAAAAAACCTCATGTTTTAGCTCTATTTTTTTAAATGCACTTTTAAATTCCAGCTGAGGATCTATCCTTAATATTGACCAAACACTTGTTTGTTTGCTCCATTTTTTTAAAAATGTTTTTGTTGTATATTTTTGTATAATAAAGTGTGGCATTCCACTTTAATATTTGAAGGTATATTTTTCACACATCTTTCCTACTTGCACAATTTACAGATTACATTTTTGGAATGTCATATCCGGTATAAAAAGTGATTAAATCCCCCTTTTTTTTTTTGCCACCTGCTGACATTCTGAAAGTGTCTTTTTAAATATCTTTGTACATGTGAGATGGTGAGCATTCAACTCAAGAACATCTTGGGCTTTGTCCTCCAAATACAGCGGCTATATTTTCCCAAGTCTTTGTACTGCTTAAAAGCTGTGGGTGTTTCTTTTGGTTTGGTCTAAAGTATTTTATCATTCCACACAACATTTGAGGATTGTTTTGCTGAATGTTCTGGTCCTTGCTGTGACCTCTCGACAGAGCTTAATATATAACTTTCCTCCTCCTTCTTTTATTTCTAGTTTGCCTTTTTCTTTTTTTTTTTCCCAGTTTCACTTTGCTGTTGTGAAGTTGAAACAGGGTGCACTTGTACCGTTTCCTTGGTGACAGTTGTTTACAGCGTGATCTCATTTGGCTAGTGGCACAGTGAAATAATACCCGTTTAGAAAAAAAAGTGGTGCCACACACTCGTGCAGTCTTCTTTCATTAGAGTTCAGTGCCCATTCTTTCATAAAACAGCCACCGATTAGTTCACTTCCACTGAAGAGATTAAGATAAAGCTCGTTTTGTTTAAGACTTCCTGAAAATCCTCTAGCCATGAGGGAAGTTGTTTGTTTAAAGACCTAAAATAGAGATGCATTTAACTACACACCTAACACCAAGTCATAAACTTTGCTTTTCAAGACAATGGTCATCAAATCAAAATAACTTTTCCACAATGTTCTCCATTTAAAGTGTTTTTAAGTGAAAGATGTTTCAAAAGTACATCTAACCACAATGCTATCACTGACTTTTAGAAAGTGTCTTACTCAGAATACTGTGTGTCCATGCATGTGTGCGCGCGTGCGTCAGGGGGTGGAGGCAGACATGAGAAATTTGAGCTACATCAGAAAGGAAGCAACTTGAGACCGAGGAATCATTCGAAAAGGTGACTTGGAGTTTTAGGGAAGGACTACAAGAGCGTGTTTGCTCAATTTCAGTGTATCACTTGCTATAATTAAAAGGTGAGTATTTTATTTTACATTTTAAAGATTGTATTTTTAAGTAACTCATCTTAATGATCTGTCATAGCTGTTATGCAATGTTGAGGTGGATGATGTTTGATTAGAAAGTTCAAGGAAATTATCAAATGCACATCTAATAAAGAACTTCTTTAGACCTACATGAAGAGATCTAATATGTAACTGTAATGGGTTGGAATGGTTGGTGTACAGTATATAGCTGTAATGTATGAATTTTCAAATGCATGCTTAAGATAATTAAAATCAAAATTATTCACCCCTCCCCTTGCAAATCAGATTTATTGTTAAAATTTACACTTTCCGCTGTTTGTGATGAACAAATCAAACAAAACAAATTGAAAGTTCAACACAACGAATGCTTCAAGTTATAATGATTTCTCCAGTTCCAAAATTATTCAACCCCTTCATGGCAAGCAGCTTTAGTACTTAGTAGAGCACCCTTATCAGTTCTGACCTGCTGCAAATAAGATGAATAGCCAGACACCAGCTTCTGGCAGCGTTCCTGAGGAATCTTAGTCCATTCCTCTTGAGCAGTGGCCTCCAGTTCAGTAATATTCTTGGGTTTGCGTGCTGCAACCACTTTCTCAAATCCAACCAGAGATTTTCTATGGGGTTCAAGGAGGTGACTGGTGGCCCTGTATGAAACCCGTTTTCAGTTATATTTTTCTTTTATTTTTCCCCTTGATTATTTATTTATTTTTTAATTTTTGAGGGATGTCCTGTTCTTTATAATGTCACTGTGGTGCCCTGTTTTCTCCACTTGTTGATTACTGCCGGCAGTGTTCCATAGTATTTCTAAAGTTTTGGAAATTCCTTGTACCCCGGTCTTGATCTACACATATTGATCAGGGCAGATCATGGCATCACTTCGTTGTACTGCTTATGCATGGACTTTTGAGAGTAGATTTAATTGGCCATACTTATGCTCTAAAGTTCATTTTAAATCACAGACCTGTATTTTACTTCGCTATGCTCGGTGGTGTTCCTCCATTACTGTTAAATGTTAGTTTCAATAATTATTTTATATCACAATTGAAGTCATGAGTCTTGTGATATGCTGCACTGATCTCAATCTGAATGCCTCCACAACAAACTCTCACCTTTTTAGCAGCTCAGTCCTTTTAAAACAATGGCTGAAGTGAGTGTGTCGACAAAGGCAGGGGAAACGCATGCTAACACACACACACGCTCTTTCTGTACACACGCTTTCTCTTCTGTTCTGTTCCATAGTCTGTCCTTTTGTCTTGCTTGTTTAAATCTAGATTCAGAGGAGTTGGATGTTGCTTCATCTTGAACCCAGATTTTATATCATGTAAACAGAACAGACTTCCAAGGAGAGATGTGACTTCATGTAGTCTGAGATTCAACCCTTTGTTTTAATCAGATCAGAAGTAACTTGTTTTCTCATGGGATACTTTATTACTCTTACTCAAGGAATTAACATTATTACTTTTACTGTTACTTGAGTACTTTGTTTGTATAAGTAGTTTTACTTGTACTTGAGTAAAACTTTTGGCTACTCTACCCACCTCTGACCTTTTATAATGATACCATTCTGACTGTGGTGCATGAGCATCACTATCTGATTGCAAACTGAATGAATTAGGCCTATGTCTCTTGCTATGGCCATAGCTATCCAGCAATTGGTCAATGCAGGATATTCACTGTTAGAGGAAATCACACTTAACTAGCAAGGTTCAACTAGATAGATGAATTGTTTTTGCGGCATGTTGTAAAAAAGAAACAAATATTTCCTTATTTTTCGGCTAAATATATTTTATGGTTTCTATACATTTTCTATTTATAGCCTGGAGACTATCCCAGGGAACTTGGGGCATGAAACTGGGGACACCCTCAACAGGGGGTCAGCCCATCACAGGGCACAAGTGCACATGCATTCAAAATCTTTTATTGGTGTCAATGTTAATCATATATGGTGTCTCTTTTGCACATAGGTCACTGCAAGAGCTTACCAAAGTTTATTGAAGATATGAGCTTTGACTGAGACATCACAATGGTTTGGTAAGTTCTGCCTTAAAAATTCATTGAGTGAGATTTCTATTTAAAGTAATCAGTGGGTGGCACAATGGATATTTTTGCCCCTTCAAAGCTCCAGGGTCCAGTGTTTTGATCCTCCACTTTAGTTGCTATCTGTGCAAAGCTCTCTCCATGCTCTCTTCTTCTTCTGTTTCCTCCCACTTTTCAAATCCACTTCCTGGTGGGTGCATCGGCTAATTTAATTTGCTGTGTGTTTGCTGCCCTGGGAAGTAATTCCAGGTTGTATTCCTGCATTGTACCCTGTTTCTGGGAAAGGCCTTGGATCCACTGGGACCCTGATCAGGATAAAACGGTTCCTAAGGATGAATATGGGAATAACAATTTGTTCATTTAGTTTTACACATGTCTCAAGAAGTTGGCTAATAGCGCTAACCTAATTAATTTTGAATGTCCATTTAGCTAAAGAAATGCAATGAATTTTCAATGGAACCCTTCAAAGTGATTTAAGTGATGGCTGTAGATCATTTTTTGTAATTATCTTCCTTCCACTGCATGAGTCATAGCAAGGCAGAATGAATATAACCTGTTGAGACAAAGCTGAAATTAATCTAGAAGCAATAGAGAATGAAAAGCAGGCAAGAGAAAGTTCATGCAGTCTTGGTTGGAGGACATCATTTTCTGTTTGTTAGGAAACTGTATTATGGAAGTAGCTCTGTGAAAACATTTCCTAAAAGCATTTGTCATGCTGTGTTACCATGATTTTGTTGCGTTTTGTTTAGTTTGTACTACATAACCTGATTTTGTTTTGGTGAGGTTGCACTATCAACAGCACTCTGATAAATATGGATTTGGTAAAAACTAAAGGTCATGCACTATGTGCTTTTAATGTCAAAGCAACGAGAATAATTTACTGTTGGACTTGGTGTTGCTACCTTGAATGTACTTTGATATTTGAGGTAATGAGTAGAGAATATGTTTAGAGTGAGCATTAATAATTTCTTTTATTCTCTCTCTCTCTATGAATGTGTGTGTGTGTGTGTGTGTGTGTGTGTGTGTGTGTGTGTGTGTGTATAAAATTTATTTTAATGGCCCTTCAAATATATTTTCCTATGCTTTGTCTGGTTTTATTCCTTAACCTCCTTCTGCATTAAGTAACATTAACAAACCACAGACATTGGAATTTACTGAGGCTTTTGTTATATTAAAGGAGGTCATTAAGACATGTTTTTCTAAATCAAAAACTAAATAACCAGCACCTGAATTACCAAAATAATACATTAATTATTAACATGTATGGCAGAGTTGTGGTTGCCAATATTTACATCCACTGCCAGTGTAATCAACCTTTAGTAACATGCTCTAATTAAATTTATGTCCACTTATTTTCAGATATAGATTAATACACATTAGTAAATGCAGGAGTATTAACATTTTTAGTCAACATTTAAACAAGCATTAATTAAAACAAGACTTTGTTAGAATTATTATTGGTGTATTCTGAAGTTCATGGATTGTTCGTGTTAACGTAGTAAATGCTGTTAATTTAAGAAGCAGTACCGTTGACTTGACCTTTGTTTGGAGTATTAAGTTTCACTTCAGTTTTATTATTTTATTTGTATTACACTTTTAGTAATGCAAATAAAGCATCTTTGCAGAAATATATAACTTCAAGATATAAATTTAAAATACATAAATTTATCCTTAACAAGCAAGCCAGAGGCAATGGTGGCAAGGAAATATATGAGGAACTTGAACATTATTACACAAATTTATGAAGGCCACCAGAATGTAGTTATTGACTTAATTTCTTTCAGGACGGTTGTTGGATTAAACTGTACACATCAATGTGCATTGTGCATGAATGAAGGACTGGGAATGTCATAGACTAAGCAAAAACGGCATGATACTGAATGAGTGTAGAATAAAAACAATCCATGGCTCTTCTGTTTCATGGTGTTTTGAATTGTTTCATGGTGTTGAATTATAGAGGTGTACAGGAGGTAATGTTGGGGAAAATGTGTTGTGGTGTCATTGCTTTTGTGAGAACCGATTCATTCTCAGCCACTCACTGGGTTGTTTGATGTCTCTGTGTGGCAGCTACTGTCGAACATTTACAGGAGTGTATCAGCTCTGTGCTCTTCTAGCATGGGATTGCTCCTGACTGCAAATAGACAGAGGAGATAAATGAGGGAACTGGGAGGGAGGGGTGAAAGGGGAGGGGACACGGGACAAGCAGCCATCTGAGCTCTGCTGCACTGGATGCAGTCTCTATGGCAACATACTTTACCCATGCAATCATATCCAAGCATGAGTCTATGCTCCGCCCACTTTCTTCTATCTCCGCACCATCTTCCGTTCTTGCTCTTCATTGGCAAAGCCTTGCACTCTGCCCTCATATTGTTTGCTTCCTCTCCACTTAATCCCAGATCCTCATCTGTGCAGCACTTCTCAAATCTTTTCACGCTAGATACAGATGATATTTTTAGCTTGTCTTGGAAGTATTTTAAACAACCCTTTGCCTATGTCCTGTGTTGCTGCTTGTGTACACCAGTGAACCACACATCTTCTTCAGATCAGTGAACTCCATTATCTTCCTGTGATTCCTCTACTTCTTCCCGACTATCCCCAAATCCATCCCTCGTAGTCGGAGTATGCATGCTAATAATCGAGCCACCCCTTCAAGGCCTGCTGCAAACAAAAGAGTCTTTCACAACGTGTCTCACATGATCTTCAGTGTCGTCAGCCTTCATCATACAAGGAGAACCATTTATTTATCAGGGAATGTGTTTTGCAAGTGTGATTCTTTTGGATGTCACTAATTTGATTTAATATTTCATACCTGGCTTTTTAATTGACTCTTATTTGTAAAGATTTGGCCTGTTTGTGTTTCAGTAGCACACTGACAGCGTTCTCTATACTGCAGTTATGTTTGCTAGTAGACGATGAGCCCCCTCTCTCTCTCCAGTCTAATAGTATCTCTTTGCCATTATGGTTTCTCTGCACCTTGCCTCTGCTTTCCACACCCCCTCCTCACTTCCTTAGAGCCAGTATGCTTCCACCATCGCTCACGCTTCCCTCCCTCCCTCCTTCTCTCGCTCTCTCTCTCTCTCTCTCTCTCGTTCACTCAAACGCACTCGTGCTGGCTCACGCCCATCTGCTTGCTTCCTTCTATGCTCCTGTTCCTTCAGCTCTTTTCCTCTCTATTTCTTGCTGTTTTTGTTGGGCTTTTTGAATGCTTCCTGGAATGTGGATGTGTAAGGATGGACAGGACTCCATTCATGTTTGGAAACCTGTGCTGATGCTGCCCTGATCTATCTCTCTCTCCTTTTTTCTTTTTCCCCCCTCCTTCCTCGCTGTCCTCTCACGTGAGTCCTGCACTGGGGAGGTCCCCGGATTTCTCATATATTGTACCACTATTCAGTTATCAATCTCTACTCTTTTTCTCTCATCTCTTCCTCCAGTTAACCTAGTTCTTTTTGTGTCTGTATTTGATTGAGGTGAATAATTTACACAAGTGTCTGGCTTCTAAGCTTAGTCAGTATGCTTCATCGATACACAGGCATAACACACAAGACCACAATCCACTTATGTAAGACAACAGAGGGAGAGGAGGTAGAACAGTAGGGTGTATGTGATGCAGTGTTCCTCTTGGAAAACACACTGCACTGCTCTGGCCCCTTCTGTGATCATGTATGTAGGGTGTGTGCGAAATGCTGCCTGTGGATGCAACCATGTCGTTACTGACGCTAATGTATTGATCCAATATTTTGTCCGCGCCTGAAATGCCGTCCTTGAATCACTCTCTGCCATATAGTTTAATCACAGGCTGTGAATTTGTTTTTCCATGTATGTGGGTTGTTATATTTTGTATTGCACTCTTTCTGTCTGATGCGCATGTGTGATTTTGCATGTGTGTGTGTGTGTGTGTGTGTGTGTGTGTGTGTGTATGATTCAGCGTTGTCTAACACACAGTGCACAGTCTGTCTAGTGTCATAGCTTCTGTTCAAGAATAGATTCAAATCTGTGGTTTGACATTTAGTTTGACATCCGTGAATGTATTTTTTCTATGAATTATTTATTTTGCCAAAAGCAAACCCCAAAACAGCTGATTTTTAAATGTATTTATTTATTATAAATTCACCCTCTGAAAGAACATTCTTTTTATAAAATTTTTGTGAATAATATGCACCTTTTGATGATCCTAAATAATTCTCTTTAAACAGTTCATCCAGTCTCGTCCAGAAAGTTTGTGACTTTCCTAAAACTGTTAGCTAGCAGAGTTGAGGGGCATAATTCATCTTTCTTTAATTTAAGTAACTGGTAAAACTGGCACATACCTTCCCCTTTTGCAATGGTGGTGAAGCTCTGCATATAAACTATGGTGTAGTGCAGCCTGCGTGTTTGTCCTGTAAGTAGTTGTGCTGCCAATACCTGTAAGAGAATAGAAATATTAGATGTGGGCCAAGTGTATGATTGATTACTAAACATGACTCTTATTGTGTATATGGTGAAGTTATTGGATACTTATCAGGGTGTGGTTTATGAGGTGGTTTTGTTCTAGCTTTTAGTGTGTGTAGCTGTGGCTCAGAAACTTGAGTCAAGTCATAAGACTTTGTCACTTAACCATGTTCTGAAATGGCAGAGGGAAATATTAAAGTGCATGAACACCACAAAGCAATTTGAAAGTCAATGAATCTGTTTTTTTTTTCTCCTGTAAATACAACCTCCAGTGTAATGGCCTGCAGCATGTGGACACGAGATCTAGGTAGCTCATTGAAACTTTGACTAGCACTGAAAATTGCATGCACTATCCCCCATTTGGCATTGTGATATTGTGCTCAGGACAGCAGTAGTGTACATAAATGGCTTTATACCTATATATTATACCTAATGAACATGGGCTGCATAATTCTGAGTCATCTACAGGCTGTTTTACTGTCTGGTGTGTGTGTGTGGTGGGGGGGGGGGGGGGGGGGTTCATGAACTCATGGCTGCTGATTTGTTGACATGGTGTAGTCCATTGCCTAGAGACTGAATTTTGAAGCTATAATAGCAGGGTTTATTACTTCACGTTGTTCGTGTATCAGTTCCTGATGGTCAAATCCACGTTTAAATGACATTTAAATTCTGTCTCTGCTGCTGGACATTAGAGCTTGTATTAAGCCTGTTCTAATCCTTTGATCTTGATTTTCATAGGTTTAGCCGGCAGTGTGTAGATGTTTGTGGTTAAGCATCCACCCTTTACCAAGCTGCCATTGTGTAGATATCAATAGGGAAATGCCTGAACCTGCCACAGCTGGAGACTGAACAATTTAACCGTTGCAGGGAAGTGGGTTTAACCAGTCAGTAATTTTAAGGAACTGGTGCACATCTTGTTGCCAAGAATAACGGAAGGTCCATGAGTTTTGGGTTCTGAACAGTGTTGGTCCAGTGGCCAAAGGAATTACAAGCAGGAATTACAGTGCAGGTCAACTTGCATGTTCAATGTAAATCAAGTCTTTTACAAATGCCTGCGACATGTCATCATACCTTATATGGTATTAGATCAGTCAGTATTATTGTCGCCTGCGGAAGTATTGGCACCTGTCCTGAAAACAGGAAAAACCAATAACACATGCAACTAATGATGTTTAAACAAACACATTGCGAACACTGTATACAGGTAGTTTTTATCTTAATACATTAATGATTTTTTTTTGTTGTTAATATGCTGCCCTCTAGCATCTGACTGCAGTAAAATTTTAACCCTGTACACACTCATGTAAGTAAAATTAAAGCTGTAAAATTCAAGTTACATTTTTTCAGCAACTTTATTCTATGAGGTCCCTTAAAATTAATGATCTCCTGATGTGATCTACAATTATTTTATACGTATTTATGAAGCTATGATTAAGGAGGTTGTTAAGTTATCTTGGAAGATGTGCATTTTATGCTTTTTAAAATACATTTTAGACATTTTTTTTCCAGTCTTTGCATGGCAAACAAGTACACAGTAATGTTCACACATTTCAAATTTGCAGTATCTGCAATACATAGACATTATCCACACCATAAACCCTTTTCCTCTCTGTCTTTGCAATATATCTTAATGTACAGAACAATTTTCTGTTTTGTAGATACACTGTCTACATGTTCCCTTTGTTTGCAGTTGCCTATGTTTACAGAAATGCTTTTCCCACCAGCTACTTTGATCCGAAACAAACCTAATTTAGTGTTAAAACCATGACCCTGACACAGGGCCATCATTATGAACACCATTATGCTATTCATTAATAATATACAAATAGGAGATGCACCATGTGGTTGTGGTGTTATTGTTTTTTTTTTTCTTTCCACTGTCAGTGGTTTGCATCAGTATCCCGTCCTACACTTTCTGTGCTCCAAATAAAGCCATATTTATTTACTAACAAAAGAAATCTGCATTTATAGAGCATTTTTAGGGCTGCCGCTACATATAGCCCACTCACTATGCGCAGGGCGTCTCTCTACTGCTGTCTCATTTAAAATAACTTTTGGTTTAAAACTGAATCTAAATACAGACACAAATGTCTGTAGCACTTATACAGATACAGATGGTGGCATTGCATTACACCAATAATCTTGTGTATGTGTAATGCTGAGACAATCAGTATTGTGTTTGTGTTGTATGATATAACTATAAACATCATATCAGGATACACAAATCAGACATAACATTAAAACCACTGATGCGTGAAGTGAATAACATTGATTAGCTTGTTACATTGGCACCGGTCAAGGGGTGGGATGTATTATGCAGTGAGTGAGTTTTTGAAGTTGATGACTTGGAAGCAGGACAAATGGGCAAGCGTAAAGATCTGAGCAACTTTGACAAGGACCAAGTTGTGTTGGTGTGTATGCTATTAGTCCCTAATAGCAGTGGCCTCTTTCAGCTGATTAATGCACCCTGTCATACTGCAAAAATTCAGGAATGATTGAATGAAGGAAACTTCCAGGTGTTGACATGGCCTCCAAATTATCCAGATCTCAATCCGATAGCACATCTGTGGATTGTTCTGGACAAATAAACAAATGTCCGATCCATGGAGGCCTCACCTTGCAACTTGGAGGACTTAACAGATCCACAACACACCTTCAGAGGTCTTGTGGATTCCATGCCAGAGCTGTTCTGGCAGAACAACAGGGACCTACAAAATATTAGGCAGGTGGTTTTAATGTTATGTCTGATCTATGGAAGACTGTGTGGGAATCATTACAGTGACTGTAACTGTGAAGTCATCTGTTTTTGTGTGTATCTTGAACTATTAAAACAAAATCTAAGATGATAAAAGGCAACCTGAGTAAATATGAAAGTTTTTCAAAGCCCTGACTTGACCAATTGAGCCTCTGTGGCAGGACCTTAAACAGGCAGTTCATGCTCCAAAACTCTCTGATGATGCTGAACTAAAGCGGCTCTGCAAAGAAGATTGGGCTGAAACTCCACCACAGCGCTGTGAAAGACTGATCTCCACTTATCGGATGTGTTTGGTGGCACAACCATATGTTAAGTTTAAGGGGGCAGTAACTTTTTCAGGTGTTAACCACCTTCAATAAAAAAAAAAATGAAAAATACTGTAATGTGTGTTTACTCTGGTTGCCTTTGTTTTATGTTGTATTTTGTTTTAAGATATTTAGTATGAAATGTACAAAAGCAGAAGTAAATAATTCCCCACAACACTGCACTAATTTTTTGCAGAATGCCTTTTAAAGTTTAAATTGTACAAATACATGATAGTGATGTTTTGTTCTATATTAAGAATTGTTGCAGCTGAACTTCACCTGTAACAGTGCACAAATATTCCACCAGGCAACATGGTGCATGAGCATGATGGAACTCCAGTTTTAGTATTAAGGTAGTCCCACTATACTGTATCACTAGAGTGTTTTTAGGGCTTTTTGTTTTGTTTTTATGTGCTTCCTAGATGGTTGTTCATTTCCATCCATCTTCTATACCACTTATCCTTCCTTCAGGGTCACGGGGAAACCCAGGGAGCATGGGGCACAAGGTGAGGTATACACTGGACAGAGTGCTAATCCATCGCAGGGCACATTCACACACCCATTCATACACTATGGACACTTTGGACATGCCAAGCAGCCTACCATGCATGTCTTTGGACTGGGGGAGGAAACCCCTGCAAACATGAGAACATGCAAACTCTGCACACACAGGGCCACGGTGGAAATTGAACCCCTGACCCAAGGAGGTGTAAGGCGACCATGCTAATCACTAAGCCACTGTGCTCCCCAATTCTGCATTCATGAAGAGGTATTATTTTTGTTGGACTTACATTATTATTATTTGCCATTGATGGGAGTTTTCCTTCTGTATGTACTGTCATTTTCTATAATGGACAAGGTGGTGGTTTTCAAAGTGACCATGTTGTGTACTATGTATGTAGTCAGTGGTGTGCATTTTGCTTTTCCCAGTCATACCATTTCAAGATCAATTAAAGTGTACTAAACGAAACGTATGTGCGCACACGCATCAGAAGCTTATTCATTCATTCATCCATTTTGTTTCTATTTAAATCTTGTGCATTTTATCTATTATGTTACAAAAAATCTCACTACAAATGTTTACCTTTCCAGTGGTTTTTTATTTATTTATTTATTTATTTTTATCAGATTTGCAGACTTCATTGCCAGTTTCTGGGTGATTGACGTGCTTCAGTAGCGAAAGAGAGAGCGGCAGAAAGGTCATGAGTGCTCCAAGCACAGCATATGTCTTCAGTGTATGCGTAGTTGATGGAGCATTTTCCACGGCTAATTTATTTCCAATGCACAAATAATTTTCCACCCTACTTCATTAATTCAGTAGAATATTCCAGCACTATATGACAATCTGTGCTTCTTGTATAGCTCACACTGCATTTCCGGTCGACCCCCACCCCATGTATAATTGAACGCCTTTTTTACTGTGGAAGGTGGGTGTGAAATATTTTTCTGTAGTTTATACTGTCTGCCCCAATGTGAACTCACCTCTCTTCCTCGATCTCTATTAACATATGTATAACACAAATTTCCTAATTACCCACTCCTGAATTTTAAAATGAGAATTTCCATGCATACTTCGTACTCAAACGTGGCAGCTTTGCTGAATTCAAGCGACTTTATTCCAGCACACCATCATCTGGCCTGCCATCTGCATGGTGACTCAACATGCCCCTCTGGTAAATAGACAGCCAGCTCACGTGGATTATTTTTACGAGGGGGGGAGAATGCATTTTTCTAGACCTGTGGGTTCAGGGTGCACATGATCACGAGTGAGCCAAGAGCCATGCAGTGGTTTAATTTGATGTCCATGGTGCTGTGTACACACACACACGCACACACACAGAGTTACTTAAAGAATCAGATTATTTCTGCCTCATATCTTCTAGGAATATTCCTACAGAGGGGTAGGAGAAGCTAAAGTAAAGCATTAGAAGACACGTGTGCACACACCACGAAACCCTCTGCATCATGTGTGAATTTGTTAAGTGAAAGGTCTAACATTTTCAGTGATATGTGCCATCATGATCATTGATCTGATGCTGAGAAACAATGAAGAAGCATTTGTCAAATTACAGATTGCTGTATTAATTTGTTTGCATCTCAGAATTTATTCTATACCCGTTTCATACACTGGCTAAATATAAACTGTGTTTTACAAATTTGCCCACCTGGTGCAATGCTATAAAACCCTAACATCCTTGATAGTGAGTGTGAATCATAAAAGTTAAAAATCACAGATGTGATTTAGATTAACATTCCAATAAGGTCAGCCTCACCTCTCTCTCTCTCTCTCTCTGTGGACACTCATGTTGAGTCACTTTTCCTTTGCACTATCTTCTTGACAGGTTTACATAAAAAGATAAGCCTTCAGGCACTGTCCGCGCAAAGAGGAATGGACTTGTCTTAATTAAATGAGTTCATAAGCCACAGTGACTTGCAAATGGCTGCAAAATTTTTAATGGACTTGCCAATAAATGACAAGTATCCACATAGATCAAATATTCATCTTCCATGATAATTACAAAAGCCCATGTCTTGGCGAATTATGCATTCTTTCCATTATGAAATAACCTGTATTTGTCTGATGGTGTGTCCTTGCTTGGGGTCAATGCATTAAGGGAGTTTTCATCTAAGTTTTAATCTAAGAAATAAATGCATTAACAGAGCGAAGTCTCCCATCTGAAACAGGGATTGTTCAGGCATTCTCCCTTGTAACAAAGTCAGGTTTTTTAGAAACATGAATCTGCTTGTCTGTGTTTAAAGAAAGATGGTAAATGGTCTGCTCTTATATGGTGCTTTTGTTTTTTTAACCTTAGTGGTTCTACAAAACGCTTTTCTAATTCAGCCATTCGCGCACACGCACACACACACACACTCTCTCACACACACCAATGGTGGCAGAGTTGCCATGCAAGGTGCTAACTTGCCATCGGTAGCAACTTGTGGTTCAGTGTCTTACCCAAGGACACTTTGTCATGTGGGTTGGGAATCGAACGGCCAAACCTATGATTAGTGGACAACCCAATCAATCTCCCGAGCCACTGCTGCCCAACATGTGTGTTAATTGTCATCACAAACATATTTTTATAGTACTCGCTAATCCCTAGACTTTCAGGCTCTATCATTGTTTAATCCCCAGATCCGGTGCCACCCAACAGTCGTTGCCAGTGACCTCAAAGGTTATGTAACTTTTATCATTAGTGCAGTCATGGCAGGTTCTTGTGTGTCTTGTCAGGCCAGGCTTTTTAGCCATTCTTCAAAGATAGTGACAGATTCTGCTTTCTGGTTTGAGGTTGGAAGTTCAATTCAATTCAATTTCTATTTGTATAGCGCTTTTAACAATAGACATTGACTCAAAGCAGCTTTACAGAAACAAATAAACACAGGATACAGATTTTAAGTGTGTGAATTTATCCCTATTGAGCAAGTTGGTGGTGACAGTGGCAAGAAAAAAACTCCCTAAGCTGATCTGAGAAAGAAACCTTAAGAGGAACCAGACTCCGAAAAGAACCCATCCTCATCTGGGTAACAACGAATAGTGTGAAAGTCAAAGATAGTTCATTATGAAGTCTGATTGTTGAACTAGTCCACTGTTCACCAAAAGAGACCTGAGTGGAAAAACTGTATGCGGTTATTGCAGTCCCAAGGCCATAGTAGCAACCGTAGTCCTAGTAACCACAGCGATAATGTCCATGTGGAATTGAGGTCCAAAACTATTTCCATGGTACTTCAAGCGATACCATCCTAATCAATATCCAGGCTATAGCCTCCAGTTAATGAGAGCTCCATCCTGTGGTAGGGCATCAGGATGGATCAGGGAGGTCAGGATCACTGGCATCTCCATATCATCATGTATGGCTCATCTGAAGGAGAGAGAGAGAGATTATTAGGTATGCTTACTATGCCATGATTGATGACTGTGTACTTTGTGTAAAAGAAAGTCTATTCATGGAAAGCTTGAGTAAACAAAAAAAAGTTAATTCCACCACTTAGCGACAGTCAGTTTGAAGGTTCTGGAAAGGGACCTCATACCTCTTTGAGTAGGCATTACAGGGTGTTGGTCATTACTGATCGCAGGTTGTGGGAGGGAACATAAACCTTAAGGAGAATGTTGAGGTAGGGGTGCCATTACAGGCAAGGTCTCCTACGTGACCATCAAGGCCTTAAATATGATGTGGGCCGCTACAGGGAGCCAGCGGAGTGAGATGAAGAAGGGTGTGACGCGGGTCCTTTTGGGCTGGTTGAAAACAAGGCACGCTGCTGCATTCTGAATCATCTGAAGGGGTTTGATGGAGCTGGCTGGGAGGACAGGAGTAGTTTAGAGATAACAAGCCTGGACTAGTAGCTGTATGCTAGGATCCATGATATAGGGTCTGATGTTCTTGATGCTGTACAGAATGAACTTACAGGACCATGCAGTTGTTGAAATGTGGTCTGTAAACTTCAAGTGGTCATCAATAGTCACCCCAAGGTTTCTGTCTGTCCCAGTTGGCTTGAGTATAGTTAAGTGTAGGGGCTGGCAGGGATGACGAGAACCTTTTTTTTTTTTTTTTTTTTTGCCAAGTGCATTTAATCATTTCACCTATTAGTGATTTTCAGGTTTATGCTAATTATTATGCATTATAGCGAGAATCACTAATATTATGGGAATGTATTGTTAAAAACCACGAAGATGCCTTTATTTGTCCACAATCTGCTGAGACCAGCTGAGGATGATGGTGCAGTAAAGCTTAGTACACTTCATTGAACTTCAGTGCAGCAGTACATATTTAGCCTCACTGGTCTGCCCTGAGATGCTGTACAATGATGTAATGGGGAGACTTTTATTTTCCTGGCACAGTGACCTGTTATCCAATGCCATTTCTTTCTCATTTCCTTTGTCTCTCCAGTTCAAATGTTACACCGGGATTTACACAATACATTTCTTGTTTACCAGCTAATAAACAGCTATGCTTGTTATCAAATATTTGTCTCACCAAGCATTTTTTTTGGCCAAACTCTCTATATCCTTTTCCCTTATGCTGTCTCACCCCACCCAGTTTGTCAGCAGGCATTGTTAGCCTGTGAGGCAATCCATGCTTTCAGCAGGCTTCTGCTGACTAACCAATGAGGGAAGAGTCCATGCGAAGAGCCCTTGGTGTGTGTTCTGTACCGGCCAATGGAATAGCCTGTGTGGGTTGTGGCTTAAAATCCAGCCTCACATCAGAGCTGTGCTTCAGTCAGTGTGTGGTGGCAGGAGTAAGCCTGTGTGCATTCAGGCGTGGGTTGAAGAGACTGGGAAAAGGAGGGAGAGAGACACTGAATGAAGGAGAGAGAATAAGAGGGAGGGTAAAGAGTTTAGAGTTGAGCTTAGGGGGCGTAGGCAGTGACAGTGACACAGGATCTCATTTTGTTGTTCTGTTAAAGAGCCCAGCTGGAAGACAGGAAACAGGAATGAAACCAGCCTGAGATTTCTCCAACCCTTCTGTGTAAGTCGGGGGGGCGACTGAGGTTCTGAAGAATGTCATTGTTGCAGGTCTTTCACAGGGACAGCTGCTGCTTTATAGCCACTAATGACAAGTATTTTTAAAACATTTTCTTCATTGTCATTGAGACCCTCCTTCCAATGGTCCTCTCTGTCTCTCTCTCACTTTCTGAGGCTTTTGTGAGTCTGTGTGTGTGTGTTCTGTGGTATGTCAGAAGTTAACAATTCATGCACTAGACCATCTAGGATTACATTTCTCTAGTATAAATAATCCTGTGTATTGAGACATGCATATTTGTCAGGTGCGTTATCTTTTCAATGTTGGCCATAATTCTTTTGACTATGTGATCATTACACCATGCCATGTTTTAGCCTTGACTCAGTATTTGTTTTTGTACACCTACTTTTTTTAGACCAGTAAATCCGGATGGATAAAAGTCCAACCAAATGTAATTTCCTGCCTGAATATCCTGGTTCACTTGAAAATATCTGCTTATACACGAGTTATGATTTGCCTTTAAGTGGGTTTTATGGGCATGTCATCTGGGTGTCCTTAATCTCAAACAAATTTAATACCAAATGCATGCACATGATATTACAGGGTGGAATAATGGGTCAAGTGCTGATTTGTTTTAGGTTGCTGTTTTTGATTCATAAACAGTGACCGTATTTTCATTTCATGCCAAGAGTTCTGTGTCACAGCCAGCATGGCCAGTACAATGCCTTACTTTTCAAACAGTAGTTCTATTTTATTTTGGTTTCAGGTTTACCAATCCTCTTTATGTAACAGACCAATCCAAATTCTGTCACCAGCACACAGCAATTAAAATCCTATTCTTGAGAATGATGTTGATGGCGATCATTTAGTTCTGTATGTACAAAGTCCTTAAATGCTGTTGCTGTAAGTGGTTGTTTAAAACCCATGCAGTAAGTGTATTTAGACTTGATAGAACTTAAATTATACACCTCTTCCCAGTGCCTATTCTAGAAAGCCATCAAAGTGTACATGGCCTCTCTCTCTCAACTTGGTATCTCATGAATCCCAACCATCTACTGGGGTATCTGACCCTGTTTAAGTCCTCTCTAGTGTGAGCCCAGTCTTATTTTAGCCTTGGTATATCATCCCATCAAAACAGATTGATTGAGAATATGAGGGGGTGTAAGGGGGGATGATATCCGCTTTACCATTTGAGACCCTTCTATCCTCATTAGTCACATGTCTTTCCTGTTCTTGAGGCAGTCTAAATCTTACATGACTGCTTGTGTGTAAAAATAAAATTCCTGTTGCACATTTGGACAGTGTGACAGATGTGCTGACAGAGGTTTGTTTGTATGCGGGTATGAGAGAAAGACTGTGAGGCATATATAATAAATCTGCCCATGACCCACTGAGAAATGTTATGGCCCAAACAACAGCTTGGGCTAATGCATATGCTAGACCTGCACATCTGGATTTAGAAATAAATTCTTTGCTCTTATGGGGTAAAGAAGTCAAAGTTTTCAGTGGCTGTCACACTGCGTCCCACACGTTTTTTGAGGGGCTCTTTAAAGATTACTTGGATAGTTGGTGGTTGTAGAATGTAGATGCCCTCATTGAAAGTTTTTCTGAAATGAAAATACCCTCAGTTGTCAGGTTCTACAGCTATTTTAAGAGTTCCCCTCAAGCAACCTGTAGGGTACTAGACAGAACCTATTTTTATATAAGCATGTATATTGTACTTTATCTTTTCCCAATGTCGTTGCTTCTTTTGATGCTTTCATTCCCTGCCATCTCTGGGCAGGGAGCACACATCACCTGCCGACCTTGAAATGCTGGAGACCATCTAAAGGGGAAAATCAGGGATTTATCAAGGGTTCATTGGATGGTTTCTGGCTTTAGATTTCTAAAGGTGTATTATTTGGAGTTTTCTCTGAAACAGTAACCCTCCACTTTTACATTTACAGCATTTAGGGGATGGCTTTAACCAGAGCAACTTAAGAAAAATGTATGCTTGTGCTAGTACACTAGGCCAGGTATTCTGAGTGCCATCAAGTTTAAACCTTGTTAGGGGGAGGTTAGTCCTTAATGAAATGAAAACAAGTCAAGTGCTTAGTGAAGAGGCAGGTCTTTAGTCTTTGTTTGAAGACTGGCAATGACTCAGCTGTTTGGTCAGTCCGAGGAAGTTCAGTCCACTACTTGGGTGCCAGCATGGAAAAGACTCTTGATGCATGCCTTCCATGTACCTTAAGGGAGGGTCCATTTGAGCTTTGCTAGATGGGGTGTAACATGTCCCTTAAGGTAGGAGGGTGCTGGACCGATTTTGGCTTTGTAAACATGCGTGAGTGTTTTAAGTATGATGTGGGTAGCTACAGAATACCAGTGGAGGAAATGCAGCAATGCAGTAGTGTGGGAGAAATTGAAAAATGAAAACAAGTCTTACAGATGCATTCTGATTGGTTGCCAGGGTCGGATTGCATGCAGGGGCAGACCTACCAGGAGAAAATTACAGTAGTACACCTTCAAGATGACAAGGGACTGAACAAGCACCCCCATGGCTTCTGTGTATACAAATGTTCAGATTATCTTGACGATATTGTAGGGGAAAAACCTTTTGTTGAATTTTACATGGAGCCTATAAGATTCCATCCAAATGGTCATACATTATAGCATTTTCATAGATTATATAGCATTTTTACTATACCTTCTCCAGAGCCCAGTCCATTCTTTATAACAGGTATTTTATTCTTATAACAGGTATTTTACTTCCACTGAGGGTAAAACTGTGAGCCACTGAAAGTCAGGTAGCAGCAAAACACTATTTAGTGCCATTGACTTGAAAATAAAGTATGTCTTCTTGAATTCAAAATTGATAGCAGTCTTTGTGACACTGGAATAAGACTTTAACAAGGTTTATGTAGGTTTTCCCCACATGTAGCCTTATGTAGCTTAAGTGTTGCCAAAATACTTAAACAGAATACATGATTAGGTAACGATGTTCAGTATTGGAATGGCCTCTGTGTTTCAGTATGTGAGTGTAAAATAGCTCAGTGGGACTACTGATCAGAAAGTTGTGAGTTCAAATCACAGCACTTTCAAGCTTTCACTTCTGGGCTCCTAACCCTCAAATTCTTAGTTGTATAAATGAGAGAAATGTAAGTTGCTCTGGATAAGAGCGTCTGCCAAATGCCATAAATGTAATGTAAATGTAATGTAAGCTTGTAAAGACAAGTGTTGTGTGTGTTTTTGTTTCATATTTGTCAAGACCTCTGCTCTCTGTGCTTATTCTCATTCTTTCCACTTAGTTTATGGTCTCATGTTTTTGTTGTTGTTGAAAGATAAATTAACGCCAGAGAAGAAACTGATGTGTGACTAAAAAAAGGTGAATAATGAGAGCTATACAATATGTTCTAAGAAAAGGAACAAGGGACAAAATGATGTTTTTATGGAAGAGATTAGGAGGTAAAGGCATTGGCGTACATTGGTTTAAGTATGTTTGGTCTTGCTGAACATATATTTTAAAAACAAATGCAAACACATATTTCGAGATGTTAGGATGGCTATAGACACATTAAAGTAAGAAGACTACCTTTAAGGCTCAAAGACCATTTTAGTACTGTAATTATTATATTGGTTTTATTGATTATTAACCATGGCTCTCTTTCTGTCCATGTGTGTGTGTGTGTGTGTGTGTGTGTGCGTGTGACAGTTTAAGGTGTGTCCTGGTCCCTAGCCGTGTATGTGAATGTCTGTCGCCATGGCTAAGCGTGAGACTGGCAGCACAAGTCCAGTAGTGCGGCAAATAGACAAGCAGTTCCTGGTCTGCAGCATCTGCCTTGATCACTTCCACAACCCCAAAGTGCTGCCCTGCTTACACACCTTCTGCGAACGGTACAGTTTCACACACACTCCACATAGACTAACAGTCTGTAAGAGGATATTTAGATGTTACCAGTATTTGATTAGACCAGTCCCCTCTGGCTCAACTTTGTAAATACATGGTGTAGATACCAAAATAGCTCAGTAGTTTTATGATGCAGCCTATTACAGTGTTTCCTCTTATTTAAATTAAGTGATGCTTGAAGCTTAATTACTGAACATGATTACAAAAGGAAAATTAAGCCTCTGACCTATTTTAACAATATTGCTTATAATGATTTGTGCTTTTGTTCAAAGTAAACAAAAATCATAACCATTTTATTGAAATAGTGCAAAATTCACATTTATTTGAGTGCAGCCATAGCCATCACTAATCCTTTTATTATTTGTTTATTTTTTAAATTTAACACCGCTCTCCCCTATCATATGATCGCTGCCAACTGAGACATGCAAAGCCAGCCAACTGCATCTTTTCAAACTGCTGCTTATGCTGCATTGCAGGGCAGCGTAACACACTCGGTGGAAAGTGTTATCTACCACCCTCCTCATACAGTCCATGAACTCACAATTGGCTAGTGTCATTGAGAGAGTATGCAATTCCTTCCACACAGAGAGCATGGCCAATTTTGCCCCTTTCTCTCCTGGCCACAGATTACTGTGACAATATTTTAACTGTTTTTTTTTGGGGGGGGGGTTTGCACTCACATATGTGACACCCATGTGTGAGCCTTAAGATATCAAGCTGTTGTCACAAAAAAGTGAAGCACACAATTGTATAGAATGTATTTGTATGTAGTAGCATTAATATTTGCCTTCACTGGAACTAAGGGGTCCAACCCTGTTCCAGCATGACAATGCCCCTGTGCAGAATATCAGGTCCATAAAACATGGTTTTCCAAAGCTAGTGTAGAAGACCTCCAGTGGCCTGCACAGAACCCTGACCTCAACACCATTGAACACCTTTGTGATGACTTGGAACATTGACTGTGCACCATCCCTCCTTGCTAGACATCAATGCCCGTCATCGCTACTGCTCTTGTGACTGAATGGACAAATTCCCACAGCCACACTCCAAGATCTAATGGAAAGACTTCCCAGGAGAGTGCTTTAGTAGCAAAGGGGGACCAACTTTGGAATGGAATTTTTAACAAGCACATATGGGCATGATGATCAGGTGCCCACATACTCTTGGCCATATAGTGTATGTTTTCTTAATCTAACTGAAATAAATGCTGATTTTGATGCATGGCATCTGATTGGCTCCAGACAGTTTTTATATAATCATGTTTGTTCTTTATTCCATTGTTTGTAGGTTGTATTTTGAGTCATGTCTGTGTGAGTCAAATGATTGATTAGATGGATATTCTAGAGTTGTATTTGAAATAATTTCCTGTTCTTCCAAATGAAAGTAATGACCAAGGCATGGGATTCCCTCAACGGTTGCCATTGACTAGCCAAAATAACCAAATAAATAAAACTTCTTGCTTTGACAGAGAGGCAACATCCTCTTCCAGTGGTGTGTCCTGCGCCTCTGTGGTTTGGCGAACTAAAAGATTCCTTCTCTTACATCCTCCCAGTCTCCTAGAAACCCTTCTTTACTCTGACTCATGCTTTTATGCTGATCAATTTGTCTTTTTCTTCTTTTATTGTACATCTTTCTCACATTCATCTACTTTTCACTTGATATCACTCCTTCTCTCTATTTTTTTTCTTTCCTTTCTCACAGGTGCTTACAGAACTACATCCCACCCCAGTCACTGACCCTGTCCTGTCCAGTGTGCCGACAGACCTCCATCCTACCTGAAAAAGGAGTAGCAGCACTGCAGAATAACTTCTTTATCACCAATCTGATGGAGGTGCTGCAGAGGGATCCGGAATGTTCCCGTCCTGAGGCGTGCAACGTGCTGGAGTCTGTGAGTGCAGCGGTTGCCGGGAAGCCTCTTTCCTGCCCAAATCACGAGGGCAAGGTAAGCTTCTTACCCGTCAATAACAGAGATGAAAAGAAATTTAGGAACCCCCAGGAAAAATGTAAAATGTGTGTGTGTGTGTGTGTGTGGGGGGGGTTATATAAAATATACATACACATATACATACATCACTTGTTAAATAAGCTTGCTGAGAGCTAGCTATACTATATGATATTATATATATATATATATATATATATATATATATATATACACATACACACTCTAACTAGCTGTCAGCAAGCTTATTTACCAAGTGATACTGCTGGCTAAAAATCTACATGGAAGATTATGCCATGGGTTGAATTAAAGTACTTCTGGTGGATGTACGGTTCATACAACAAGGGTGACTTTTTACAGCATTGAAAACATGTATGCCAGAGCTATAGGACCAGTTCAACTCATGGCGGAAAAAATTAAGTGAGTGGATGATTCTCATAGCTTTAAACAATGAAAAGAAAAAAAGTTACTGTAGAAACTGAGAGCCTTGTACCTCAGCTGAGACTTGAATCCTCTTATTTTCTTTAGCCAGTGTTTATAGAAGTAAAACACACATTTAGCTCAAACATCAACTCCTGATAAACCATGCTAGTCTTCGTTTCCCTTTGGTTTTGGATAGCTTTCTCATGACAACATGCAGTATAGGTGTTCACTGATTTCCCTCTGCAGGTGATGGAGTTTTACTGTGAGTCGTGTGAAACTGCCATGTGTTTAGACTGCACAGAGGGGGAACACAGAGAACATGTCACTGTTCCACTGAGGGACGTTCTGGAACAACACAAAGCATTGTTGAAGAATCAGCTGGATACCATTCGCAACAGGTAGCACACTCCCTCATGGTGAAATCAACTTCTTGGAACCAGAGGAATGTCGGTTTCAGGTGAAAAAAAAAAAGCTTTAAATGACAAAAAAAAAGGCGATGGAGAACTGTGTGGTATCAAAACCATATAAAATCTTATAAATCACAGCTCTCTGGATTCCACAAAATAATTAAAAAAAAAATAACAGATTTTCAACCTGCATTGCACCTTCATACAGTAGCCATGTGTACAACATTTTTAATTCAAGAGCGATTCTAAAGGAATTCACCTTAAAATGGTTGGGCAATAATTGGGTTTGCCTGCTACTGCTTCGCTAAAAGTAATTGTAAACAGCAACAACAACAACAAAACAGTCCCTGCTGATATGCTCTTTACTTGTACTTAAATGTATTTTAAAATACTGCACTACTAAATACTATTATTATCCCTTTAGGTTGCCTCAGCTCACAGTTGCAATAGAATTGGTGAATGAGATCTCCAGGCAGCTGATGGAGCGAAAGACTGATGCAGTGAATGAGATCAGCTGTACGTTTGAGGAACTAGAGCGGGTTCTGCACCAACGTAAAACTGCCCTCATCACTGACCTTGAGAACATCTGCAGCTCCAAACATAAGGTACAGAGTTTTACCTCAGTAAATACAGCAGATGGATTATAGTCAGTAATTGTATACTTCGTAAATGCAAGTGTACATGATGATAAAATGGTCAGTGTTTGGAGATAAGAAGTAAGGAATCATACACGACGGTGCGTGCTGTTTCAACAATGGTTTTGTTACGTCTTTTCCAATAACTGCACATTCCAACCTGTTTGATTCCACTCATACCACAACTATTTGCCAGCGATTTACAATTTAGAATTTATTAAAGACCAACACATCAGTTTTAAATCACATTCTACATCTTGCATAATGTCCACAAAAACAACTTGATTCCTGGCATCTTATGTTATAACAGCTGTAAGAAGTTATTCCTTTACCAGACTCTCTTTTATTTCTGTTTTAAATTTAATAACCAAACTAGCACAAAAAAAACAACAACACGAAAATAGACTTCATATTGAGTAACAGCACAGGTCTTGGTCTTGAACACGTTCAAATAAACATCTCCTTACGGAAAACTTCTTAATCCATTTTTAAAAACTATTGATCTTTTATTTTTCAACCCGCTTTCCACATTTTAATCCATTTCTTATCAGACTCCTAGATTTAACAAATTTAGTCTTGCATTATGTGGCAAAGCTGCCACACTAGTCCCTGTGAATGAGTTAATATGGAACAATAATGTATCAGAATAAATTAATATGAACTTTGATTCGAATTAGTGCTAGCACTACTGTCTGAGCTGCTGTTACAGAAAATTAACACCTTCTGACCAATCAGATTCCAGAATTCAACAGTTTATAAACGTATGAGCTTGGATTAACGAATTAGATATTTTTGGAGGTTCCATCAATAGTTTTGATCACATCACATCTTGCTGATGTTGTTAATTGTTTAAGTTTCTTAACATGTATCTACACAGGCATGTATAGATTTTAGTCTAAGTCATATATTTCATTTCAGCATAATGTAATTTGTTTCATGGTTACTGGCTACTAATGAGTTCGTGCTCTGGTAGTGACCTGTGGGGAAGAGAGGAAATGTGGACTGGTAATTAGATTTTTTTTTTTTTTTTCTAGATCATGTGTGATGACTGCAAATGAATCTGCACCGTCATTCATCTTTAATAGCATGTAGTGTGTTTTTATTTGGATGTTAATGTAGTATTTTAATATGTACTTGATGCTGGTTTTGATGATGGACAGATATAAAAATGTTGAATGATTTTTGGATTAACAAGTTCAAGTTTTTATAGAGGCTGGTTTTAATGGATAACGGTGACTGACCTTGTGTATAGCTGGCCAAATATTTGCTAATTGCTTGTTCTGTAATTAAAAAAATAAAAGAACAAATACCTGTTCACTAGATTAAATTAATCACTATTTGTATGAAGCAGATGAGATGACACGCTTCAGTGTAGTTATGCTACTCTTGCCATGTACATCGATGTTATAATGATGCTGAGCTCATATATTTGTGTAGTGTAGTTAGTTATACCGTAGCTTATCTAACTCCATTTTCATTGTCTATTGTTCAGTGGATGTATGGCTAAGATCAAATGTGGGAATGGTCTGTAAGGAACAGTTTCTGTATAATATACATAAATAGTGATATTAGTTTGTGTTTAAATCAATTAGAGAATAAAATTGTAAAAATTTAAATTAAAACACTGAATGAATATAAAATTGCCCTCTACTGTTTGAGAAATGCATCATATCCCCCCCCTCTTGCCTCTTTGATGTGTAATAGGTTCTGCAGTCCCAGCTGTCGTCTCTGCAGCAGGCAAAAGAACATATCGAGAGCAGCTGCAGTTTCACAGAACAGGCGCTGAGTCATGGTGGTGCTGCCGAGGTGCTGCTTGTGCAGAAGCAGATGGGGGAGCGTGTAGGTGCTCTGGCGTGTCACACCTTCCCTGAACGGCCACATGAGAATGGACACCTGCAGTGCCGCCTAGAGACAGAGGGCCTACGGCGCTCCATCCAGAACCTGGGTGTCCTGATCACCACTAGTGCTGTCGGACACACTAGCGTGGCCACCGGCGAAGGCCTGAGGCACGCAGTCATCGGCCAGCACAGCACCATCACCGTCACCACCAAGGACAAGGATGGAGAACTGGTGCGAAGCGGAAATGCACTTCTTAAAGCGGACATCACAGGGCCAGAAGGAAGCAAAGCAGTTGAGACAGAGGTAGTGGACAATAAAAACGGCACATATGAAGTGGGCTACACACTGAGAAGCGAAGGAGAGTATTCTTTTTCACTGATGCTATATGGCCAGTCTGTGAGAGGGAGTCCATTCAGACTGCGTGCCGTGAAGCCCAGCGACGTGCCTCAGTCTCCTGAAGACGTGAAGAGAAGGGTGAAGTCGCCCAGTGGAAGTGGAGGACACATCAGGCAGAAAGCTGTGCGAAGACCTTCCAGCATGTACAGCACTACTAAGAAGAAGGAGAATCCTATTGAGGATGAGCTGATCTACAGAGTAGGTAAGCCCACTGAAGTCCAGTAGATAGTCTCTACAGGGGTTTGCTTCTTTTACTTCAAGTTGACTTTATGCCATGTAGTAATAATAAGTACCTGTGTATATGTTGTCTTTACGTCACCTTCTCTTAGTGAAGAGTTGATTCATAATTGGTCAGCAGTAGACTTAGACTTTTGGACCCTGCTGCATTTGTAATTGAAGTGGAAACATTGACTGTGTGTGTAACAGGCACAAGAGGCAGGGAGAAGGGTGAGTTCACTAATCTTCAAGGCATCTCCACCTGCAGTGGCAGAGTTGTAGTGGCAGACAGCAACAACCAGTGTATACAGGTGAGTCCAGTTTATTAGCTATCCTGCAGTACCTGTTCTGTTTGGGTCAATGACTGGAATAAAAATAAATACTAACAAAAAATTCACATTAAACATTGTGCTTTCTTCAATGAACATGATCTCACTTTTAAAAACCACAGTATTGATCAATTGATCAAAGGAACACACAATCAAACAAACTCTGCAGTATTCGGAGGGGTTTGCAATTTTTTATTTTTAAATTACAGCAGATTTTTGCAGATTTGGCCAAAATGCATCATGTGATGTCATAACAGCACACATTCCATCAAACCCCTCTTTGATTCACATTCGTCAAACTGCTAAAAGGTCTCATTTACCTGAAAACATCACTGTAAGAGACCATTTTTTTGTGAAACAATTTTGTGCAATTGCAATTTTGCCAATTCGGGAAGTTTTCCACAAAAAACTGCAAGTTGCATCGCAAATTTTGAAAAATTCCACCACAACAAACACAAAAAAAACTGCATGAAATCCTGTAATGACTGATAATAAGTACATTTTGACATGAAAATAATTTTCTCTGTATATATGAAACAAAAAGTGATCCATATCATATGAACACCAATCAATTTAAATTATAATTAAGGGTGAAATTAGTATTTATATTTTTTGGAGTTTTTTTTTACAGAACTTTTTAAAGTGTATTGTAGATTCACAGAGGAATGGATTGATAATGTTTGTAAAATCTGTAGCATCTTTGGAGCAGGTTCTGCCACCTCGCATTGTCCATAATAGTCTAGACCTCAAGTAATTCACTCGGAAACAAAATAAAAAAAGTAATTATATCACATTTATATATGTATGTCAAATCCAATTTTATACACACACACACACACACACACACACACACACACACACATATATATATATATATATATATATATATATATATATATATATATAATACATTGTGTAAAAAAGAAAAATATATACAGTGTTTATTAATAACAGTTTTACATTCTTGTAATGCTTTGGCAATACTGTACATGTATGTGGTCATGCCAATTAAGCTTGTTGAATTTAATTTATTTTAAATTGATAAAAGGAGGTTAGATATGATTTATAACCTTAACAACATGTAGAGTATAAAGAGAAGCTGAGGAAAGTCCAGTGCTCCACACACTGAGTATTTAAAAAAAAAAAAAAAACACACAACAATTTGGTCATTAAGTCCTAATTTTGCCATCTTTCCTTTGTGTAGGTCTTTACTAATGATGGACAGTTTAAGCTGAGATTCGGGGTGCGAGGCCGCTCGCCAGGGCAACTGCAGCGACCCACAGGAGTGACAGTAGACCTGAATGGAGACATCATAGTCGCTGATTATGATAATCGATGGATAAGCATCTTTTCCTCAGAAGGGAAATTTAAGGTATGAAACGGGGTGACTGCAGAAAAGTACAAATGTCTATAATAGCTATCAGTGTCATTATTTCTGACAAGATTACAGCATATAACAACAAAACATTTAGAGTTCTGTTCTGTTACATCATCAGTGCTCATTTTCCCCATCTCTCAGCTGTCTCATACCTTCTGAGCAGTATATGAAAAGCTTTATTATTTAATCTGAATTATATATCACCGGAGTCTACATACAGAGTGATAGTTTGTATGTTAATACTGAATAAAGAATATAATTTTGGGGGGTGTGCTTTTTATTGTTTATTTTTCATTTTTTTTAAATAACCAGTATCTTCAATATTACAAATCGCTGACACCTGGCTCTCCTTCCATAAAAACATTAAATAAACACCTCCTTAAACACCTTTATTATTATCCTTAGATTCTGCATAGCATCCGCTGTACAAGTTCTGTGAACGAGCTGCTACTATAGAAACAATAATTTAATGCATTAATATAAACAATGTTTACATGAAGCAATCTGTGAATTAAAATAAAGCTGACACCACTGGCAGAGCTGCTGCTGTAGAAAATTACCAGGTCAGATTTTCAGATGATTTGATCTGTAGTACAAATGGATTATAACAGATTTGATTAAAAAAAAGTTATTTATATCCAGACCTCATAAAGCATAAACATTTATTCATTTAGCAGACGCTTTTATCCAAAGCGACTTACAAATGAGAGCACACTCACACACCAATGGTAGCAGAGCTTCCATGCAAGGTGCTAGCTTGCCATCGGGGGCAACTTCGGGTTCGGTGTCTTGCCCAAGGACACTTTGGCATGTAGAGTCACACGGGCCGGGCTTCGAACCACCAACCCTATGATTAGTGGATTAGTGGACAACCCGTTCTACCGACTGAGCCACAGCCGCCCATATAAACGTGACACTATGCATAAATATATTACCAAAGCATGAGCAGAAGACAGGACTATTGTTAGTTTATTTCCTTTTTTTTTTATCCACCAGATTATATTTATCACCAGTCCATCCATGTGATTTACAATGGAGAGGAATACATTTGGGTGTGAGCTCTGTGATTAAAAATAAACTAGCATGCAAAAGAAAATTTTTACCTAACCTGTAATTCAAAACATCCATAAATGACTAAACATATCACAAGTCTAAACATAACCATGGTGTAAACAAGAGTACAAAAGTACAAGAGTAGGACACTCAGCCCCATGTGTGTTTTAATTTACAGAGCTAAATGGTTCACTCTTTTCCATTTTTAAACTCTTTTCACTCTTTTAAACTCTCTTCCCCTTAAATGCCAAAATGTCCTTGCCAATGACCAATTACAGGTCTATGTTTATCAGATCTATTATGTGTAGAACAGTAGCACACACACCATATCACACTTTCTTCCTGAGTGAAGTAGTGGCCAAAAAAACAATGACCATGGCTGAGAGGGACCGTTTCCTGTATATTCTGTATATACACTTATGTGAAAATATAAGTACATGTCATGGAAATTGTTGTTTTTTTGGACATATTTGGACAAAGGACGCACACAGTTGACATTTTGAAGTAGTTTTCACAATTTAAATTAACAAAAAATATCCCAACAAAACAGATCTGTCACATGAAAAAGTAAGTACACCCCTACATTTATCAAAACTTCAAATCGATAAAATTAGATTCAGGTGTTCAAAATTGGTTGCCAGTGATTAGAACCTGCTTAGGGAGAGCAGGTGAAACCTGCACTCATATCTAGTGTCTAGTGTTCCCTTTGTTATTGAGGTGTGTAGTGTCTTCATGTCAAGATCTAAAGAGTTCTGTAAGGCCTTCAGAAAAAAAGGTTGTGGATGCTTATGAGTCTGAAAGGGATTTAAAACAGATCTCCAAATTAAATAAAACATATAATTCCACTGTAAGGAAAATAATCTACAAATAACGCAGATTTCAAACTGGCCATCCCAGCTAATTCAGCCCAAGAGCAGAAGAGTCCCAAGAGTCTCCAAGAACCCTAACATTTATCACAGGATCTGCTAGTAAGTCTTGCAACTGTTGGTGTCAAAGTGCATGCTTCTACAAATGAAAGAGATTTTGCTGTCATAAAGAACAATAGGGCAAGACTACAGTTTGCCAACGAGCATATAGGTGAAGACCAGGGCTTTTGGAATAATCTGCTTTGGACAGATAGTTGTTTGGCCACAGTACCAGCAGACATGTTTGGTGCAGACCAAAGACAGCTTTTCCAGAGAAGCACCTCATACCACCTCATACCGTGTGAAGCACAGTTGTGGTAATGTTTTTGTTTGGGGTTGCTTTGCTGCCTCTGGGACTGGACAGCTTGCATTCATTGATTCAACTATGAATTCTGCATCATATCAAAGAATGCTCGAAGATAATGTGAGGCCATCTGTCCAAAAGTTGAAGTTTAACCAAAAGTGAACCTTTCAACAATATAATTCCATTGAATTCCATTGAAATGTTGTGGGGGGATTTGAAACAGTACATGTGAGGAAACCCTCAACCATCTTGCAACTGAAAGAATATTGCATGGAAAAGAGGTCAAACATTCCCACAAGTCATGTGGACGTTATGCAAAACGCCTCTAAGAAGTTATTTCTGCTAAAGGGGCAATACAAGCTTCTGAGGCCAAGGGTGTACTTACTTTTTTCACAGAAGAATATCACATCTATCGTCATTTCTGTTGAATAATTGATTAAAACAGCTCATTTTCCTAAGTGGTTTTGTTCAAGTATCTCAACTTTATTATTAGAAGCTGTTTCAAAGATCATCAAATGTTTGCTTGTCCAAATATATCAGGAAGCCAACAAGTTTCATGGGGCGTACTTATTCTTTCACATGACTGTATATTGCATGAGTTTTCCCTCCCACTTTTTGTGCTCAGAGTAAAATCGGTTCTGGGAGGTTGATGGGGCCGAAGGGAATTACAGTGGATCGTAATGGTCACATCATCGCCGTTGATAACAAGGCATGCTGCGTCTTCATCTTCCAGTCCAACGGAAAGCTGGTCACCAGGTTTGGGGCAAGGGGCTCATTGGACAGACAGTTTGCAGGTACTTATGTAAAACATTTACAGATTCCAGGTTTTCACAGTCTAACATAAGGTTTGTGTCCTCAGCATTAGGTGTTTGTGTGGTTTTTACACCAGCTTTTATAATGATTGGTGATGTGTGTTGTGATGACTTTGTTTTCTAATAACCAACCTAATTTACTGCTTCCACTTGGTGGTTTGGCTTTGAACACCAGCATTACACAGAACAAACAGACTGTGAAGCATATTGCAAATGTTCTTTAAAGCCTTGCTGGAAATTCCATATAGAACAAATAAGTATATTCATTATATATAAAAAGCTTTCATTTTTAAATAATAATTCAATATATTATTATTATTATTATTATTATTATTATTATTATTATTATTATTATTATGTAATAAGTAAATTATGTGGTATGTATAAGTCTTCCTCAGATAATGGTGGAGATTGACAAGGTTGGCATTCTCATAAATTACAGTACAAGTTATTTCAAGAGAAATAAACCCTTTTAAACACATTTTGTGCATCATTCAATATGGACATTAAATGGATTATATGTCATGAATGTAGACAAACACCACTGTGTTGAAATGGGAGAAAAGTGTTTACTTTGAAAAGTCAAAGGTTAATTTATTTATTTATTTGCTTTCATATCCCTAAATTAGTTCTGGTTAAATCAGTTGCTATCAGAGGACACATAATTGGTTGAAAGGAAACCTGTATGCAGTATACATTCCTGGAAGGCCCCAGAGTGTGTTGAAGACAACAAAAAGTGTCATGAACACCAATGAGCTATCGAAACAGGTCTGGGAGAAATTTCAGGAAAAAAATATTGGGTGGTGTGGTTATAAAAAGAAATATCCCAAACTTTTGAACATCCTGCTGAGCATCATTAAATCCATTAGCGGCCATTCATGAAAAATCAGTGACTGGGTAAAGATGCAGGTATTCAAAAAAGCAACCAAGAGGCCAAGGGTAACTCTGAAGGAGATGGAGAGATCCAAAGCTCCGATAGAAGAAGCTACTGTATTCAAAGGACAGCCCTAGCATGGACAAGCCAGAAAGCTGGTCTTTTTTCAAAGAGTTTTGTGAAGAAACTCTTTGAAAATCAACACTGCAATAGTTTAAAACCAAGAACCTAAATGTTTTTGAATAGCCAATAAATATGTGATTTTTTTTGTTTAGTTAACCTTTGTGTCATAATAAAAAAATTCCACCTTCGAATTTTACATATTGAGTAAATGAAATGGAAAAAATCCCAATTAAGTCCATTTTAGTTCCAGGTTCCAACACTGAAAAATGTAGAAAATTTCAAGGGGGAGAATCACTTTTGTATATCAAAAAAAAAGAAATGACAATAATCTTTTATGGCAGTGGTTCTCAACCAAAGGGGCGCGTGACGAGATCAGAAGGGGGGTCCAAATCTTTTTGAGAAAAACTCAGATAGGGCATCATTTAGGTACTCTGTGTATTTTATTGCTTTTCAAATAGAATATACATAAATGAAAAACCCTGTGTTCCCTCTGTATTTTCTTTTTGCTGGGGAGAGGCGGGGCTTAGCCTGTCTTTTATCTTGCTGTCAGTGCAGACCAGTGTTCCCAACTCTTCAGTCACTTTTCAGACCCCTTTAGGAACTTTTTTTTGCCAAAAAGAAAGCGCCTAGCGAAAAATCTAGCAACTTTTTGGACAAACCTTATCAACTTTTCAAATATCCCCAGTACTGTCCTGCATGAGCAAGGTCTTGCTTTCCTGCTGCGCTCTCACCTCTCTCTGTGTCAGCTCCTGTCGAGCCGAAGATTTAACAATGTCATGGATACTTCGTCACAATTATCATCATTCTTATGCAAATGTTCTTTAAAACGTAAGATGATATTAAATATTCCATGTTATTACAGCCTAGCTCTCTTGTTCAAAGTAGTTATAGTGTTCAGAAACATTTTTGATCATTCAGGTTTCACACCTGGCCTTAATATAGTTTTATAAGTTATTTAAAATCATAAGTTATTAAAAGTAATTTAAAAAATCTATCTATCTATCAAAAATAGATTAGTGATAGATAGATAGATAGATAATCATTATACCTGGTCTCCCCCAAATGAAGGGGGGGGGGGGTTGCCACATAAGGAAGGCTTGGGGGGGCTTTAGTTGCAATAGGTTGAGGACCTCTGCTTTATGGTACAAAGCAACAAGCCTGGTCCAGGACATTTTATGACTGTGTTGCAGAATAAGTTTCACTGATTTAATACTATATATAGAAAGCATTTTAATGGCCAGATTTATCCAGGCTTCAGTTCCAATCTGTAAAGGAATGTAGAAGTGCCTTTGTTCTGCCCTTTGCTCTGTTATTCAAAAATATTCATGCTATTCCTAAGCACAATCATTAGATGGTCTTTGTATTACTTTAACTGCCAAACCATTTAATGGAGAGGTCATGTAAAGCTAAAGCATTTGCAACCACCTTTAGTTTACTCAACTAACCCCTTTCATTGTGCTTTATTGTGTGTCATCTTTTACTGTATTGTCCAGTTTTCCTAAGCCTAACTAAAAGTGCATGTGGATGTCTTACTGCCCCCTTTAATGTGTGAAAATGTAGCTGCTTTATGGACTTTGTTCGCTCATATTTTGGCAGATGCCCTTGCTTGTTTTTGGTCTCTTTTTTTTTTCCCCTGACCCTTTGTGTTTTGTCCCTTATTCCTTTTAGAAAAAAGTGGTTCAAACTTTGCACAGGAGCAAAAGCTTAGTAAATCTGGCCCTGGGTTCAGTAAGTATGGAGCGCAGTGCGACGTGTCGTGTTGTGTCTAACCTTCATCCCCAACTATTGAAATCTGAATTGAAATTTATGATCAGAGTATAATCATCATGTTTCTCATACCTGGCTTTAATCCTAATCAAATCCTTTGATCATACTGTATATCAACACAAATTTAGAACAAATGTTCTATTATGTTATTTATTAGAATGTACAAGTTAATACAACTTTGAGTCATTTGAGGGAGCTTACTTGATTAACTCTTCTGATTTAGGTCTTTATTCTTGATCACTCGGGGGGACACTTTTTTCCTGTCAGATCACATGACCTCATCAGAGCTCATGTCTAGTGTCTTATTGTCTTACTCCATGTGTCTTTTCAGGTCCACACTTTGTGGCTGTCAACAACAAGAATGAAATCATAGTTACAGACTTTCATAACCACTCAGTTAAGGTAAGGCTATGCTTATACAGTGGTGTGAAAAAGTGTTTGCCCCCTTCCACATTTCCTGTTCCTTTGCATGTTTGTCACACTTAAGTGTTTCGGAACATCAAACCAATTTAAACAATAGTCAAGGACAACAC